>JZLH01S0177144.1:0-15300 GCA_001188425.1 Eucidaris tribuloides | reverse complement strand
GATCAGGAGATAATTCTGCGTATTTAATCGCCCCTGGTAATGATAAGATCAGCCCGTTCCCACGCCTCAAATAACAATTGAATCACAACGGTGATTCTCCCCCCCCCCCTCTACAACGTACCCACCTTCCGGGTTTTCCGGGCTTCGCCACGATTATTTATCTTTGCGGTCTAACGAACCTTTAATTTCATTTTCGGACTAACGAACGCTATTTCGTTTCGATTAATGACCTTCGGAAATAGAACCCTATTTCGTTTTCAGGATTAACGAACCTTCGGAAATACGAAGCCCCCTATTTCGGTTTCGAATAACGAACCTTCGAATACGAACCATCTAACTTTCGTTTTGGATTAACGAACCTTCGGAATAACGCCACAAATGTTCGGATTATACGAACGGCCGTTTTCGTTTTCGATAACGAATCATCGAGGTATAGGTAAATTTACTTGTTTCGGAATTAACGAAACCTTCGGAATAGCGAACGCTTGGGAATATCGAACTGTAAGCTTCGCCTCCTCCCCCATTATTATGAAGCAATTGAAAATGGTGCGTAAGTAAAGATATGTTTAAAAACCTACAAAACATCAATTCCGGCATGAAAGATGCTATAAACATATACAATTTTTATTTTTTCTTCGGTGACTTTGCGCGCAAAATTTTTTCGTATTGTCATTTGGCCGCGGAGCGCACGAAGAGTGCCCGAACCAGAACTGAAAGTGGAATTGTGCATGTGCATTGCAACCACATATTGATGCGTTTTTGTTTCATTGATTCCAATTGCCTCTCTAAGCGTCAAATGCCAAACAGTTGCGACGTTGTACTCACATGGATTCACACAAACGGTGATAAAATTTCACTTCTCATTTAAAGCATAGAGCACATTCCCGCCGAATAATCATTTGATTGCTTTACCCGTCATTCAACCTTCATGTCATTACACGGTTGAAAGTCACCTCATCGTACCCAATCACATAAATTAAGTCCACAGTCGTCTAATTAGAGATTTGACGCCTCAAACTTCGAGCACAATTTTCCATGAACTAAGTCCAAAGTATCGAGCCAGCCAGGAGTGAATGCCTCATTAATCCTACATCAGTTATAATTGAGACTGGTCAGCGCTCATCGACCCCCCCCCCACCGTACATCGTCCTGTCAAAGAAAGCAGCAGCCTTTTTATAACCATAGTTTAGCGAACGCTAAGCGTAATCTATGAATATTCATGGACTTAGCGTGGGTGTGCATTACTCATATTGTCATTATTGGTCCAATCTGTGTAGTGACGTCAGAAATTCTATCGGCGCCAGCGCCGCTCGTGTTTTGACAGTGCGCGCGAGCGGCGTCCAACTCGCAACCAATGCAGACAGTTACATATCTGAAGCATGCAACGTATCTAACGCATCGAAACGCGAAGAAAAATGAATTAAATAATATACATGATACTGATGTATTTCGTGGCATGTTGAAATCTTTTTACTTTCTCTTTACTTTTGCTGCCCCCCCCCCTTCAATCCAAAAAATTGGATCGACGCCCCTAATATCAAACTTACCTGAAAGAATGCAGGATGCTGGATTAGAACAAGACAATAATTAATAAAAAAAATGATAACTAGATAAATTCGAAACATAAACTACATGAAAGATAATCACGTGGAAAAAATGTTCTCATTATCCGACCGAACAGAGATAAGTTTCCACACTATACCGGCTTGGAATATCGAAAGAATGACATGTGACTACACGGACTCCATGTTAGAAATATGCTCATGAATCTGAAGCACTAATCAAAGGAAATTTTTTTTGCCCATGCGGGGAAAGGATTTCCGTAAACGGACTTTTCTGTTCTTCGGGTTTTTGGGATTACACGCGGGTCTATATTTCGGCAACACTGGGTAACGAGATTGAAGTCGGACATTACGCATCAGTGTCATGCAGTCTAAACCAATAACGTTTTTAACGCTTTTAACGCACTTTATGGCGAGAGAAGTAAATTACTTACTGATAATAAACATACGAAGATTGAAGTCGGACTTCGTGCAAGCGTCATGCATTGATCTAACGCATCTAATGCGTCTAACCATCTAACGCATTTAATGCGAGAGAGTGAATTACATACTGATAATCATGTGCGCTGAACTCTCGTGCGAGCGCGCCGATCCCTGCACCACCCGGTAGCTAGTGATGCGAACATCGCGCACGTGTTTTATGAGCTAACATGTACATGTACATGGGCGCGTGCTAAATAACGTCACGGTCCTGCTGCTTATTGCCGCAGATGGCAGCAATACAATGCCATGTTGAATTTTAGTGTATTTTGACATTGCGTTAACACATCCATTAACAATTCTGCAGATATCGCGATTTCGCAGTTAACGCTTAACGAACCGATTATTTCGCGATATCGCGAGAGTAACGTTTCACGCGCAGTTGCCGGTGTATATCAATAGTCAAAGGAAAAGTTT
This sequence comes from Eucidaris tribuloides, assembly GCA_001188425.1. Classification (NCBI taxonomy): domain Eukaryota; kingdom Metazoa; phylum Echinodermata; class Echinoidea; order Cidaroida; family Cidaridae; genus Eucidaris; species Eucidaris tribuloides. The sequence goes on along the minus strand of JZLH01S0177144.1, from coordinate 12,841 downwards.
TAGCTTTCAAATGCCATTTGTTCTGTTCAAGTTGCTTGTTTTAATCTCGAGAAATGTTGTAGACAACAAAAGGATGGAATCACAATTGTGTCACTTTTACAAGTGACTGTAGTAAAAGTGGCACAATTGCAATTTTACCCTTTCTTATTTAAATCAATATATCTCCAGATTAAGACAAGCAAATTGAATAAAACTAACGGTATTTGAAAGCTAAGACTATGCTCTTGACGTTGATGTAAACATCATGTCACAAGAGTATTTTCTACTTGCCAAAGAGGGCGGTTTTCACTTGCACAATTTTTTTTGAGACACACTGTACATCACCAAATCACTAAATACTTCATGAAAATATGCGTTATATATTTGCACATATTCCAAAACTGTTCTGCCTCCTGCTAAGCCCCACCTTTCGAAAGAAAGTCCTCCACTCCAGATCAGGGTAAAAAAAAACGATTTTTTTTTTTGGGGGGGGGGCTACTTTTCTTGTTTCGGTGCTTTCCAGATATTCTTTTGTACTGAACTGTATGGCAAATTTCCGGGCTTTACACATTTCAGGGGCTCTTTTGCCATTTCGGGGGCGAAATCGCCCTGAGCCCCCATGAATATTTTTCACTGCTCCAGATCATAACATTCAAGCTAAACAGACTCTCTCTACACAAATATATGTGCCTCATATACCCTCATTCATTGCTATTATTACACCTGCCTACAACAGCATCACGTTTTTACACAATACCCCCTCTGACAACCTTTTGAAGCACATTAGTCATTGCTAGGTCAGAAATTTGTCAGAAAAAAACATTTTGTATAAATTCATACAATGGTTTTGTGAGTACAGTGTAAGTGCAGGTTCCACAAATACTTCAGAATACAACAGAAAAAAAAAATCATGATATTTCCCTTTTTTTTTCTTTTTCTTTTTATTATCAGCTTTCCAGGATTTTCGGAGTCTTTCAGTAATTTAAGTACACATCTAAATTTTGGCTTTCTCGCCATGTTCCAGTATTTGTTATTCTTTCTTTCAAATTTTCCCAGGATGCATAAAATTTTGACAGGAAGTATACAGCAGACACCAACAGATTTTCTTTGTCACTTTTTGATGTGTTTGGATAATAGGTATATTGTGAAATTGTTTTGACTTCCTTCTCTCAATCTATTCCACAGCATAAAAAAAAATTGATAAATTATATTCTGACATGAAATTATATTTTATAAATACAGTAAAACACATTTGAGTCCATTGTTTCTTAATTTACATTATCTGCATACATGAATTCCATCCTTTCAAGCCGATCCCCACTCTAATATTTTATTTTTTCTTTTTCTTAAATTGTAATATTTCATATGTGGCTAAGCTTTATACATTATGTATTTGTACATGTTTTTCTGATGAATGAAATATTATTGAAATTTAAAAATAAAATGATTCTACTCAATCCTGAAATTATAGGTCAAACATTCAAAAAAATACCGTGTTTCAAATTCTAGATATTTACTAGTCCTAACAGGCATGTCCATCATAAATAGACTAAGGGCATTAGTGATGTTTTGCTGAGCTGTGGGAGGGGTGCAAATGAGATTCCCTGCCTTTAACCAGGAGAACTCCAAATGAAAAACAAACATCCTGGTTAATTATTGTCTTTATTACTGTATACATGTATGACCTTTAAGTCATAATAATTAATCATGTTTGAAAATACACTATGTAGGCGTATACCACCCACAAATTACTCTCTTGCAAGGTAGGAATTAATTTCTATTTTTTAAGGGCGATTTTTATTAGAGCCTTGGGGCTATTTTTGAATTTTTGGGGGCTATTTTTCTTCCACTTGGGCTACGTTTTCGTTGCACATCAGAATTTGAAGAATGCAATGAAAGATTGCCGATGTTTTAGCCCAAGCTTCATCCATAAAACTAAAGTAACCATTTAATTCATTTTTGATTCAATGCCATAATAAAAAAAAAGGTGAAATTTTTTTTAGCAAATCTGAGGGTGATTCTGAAGGAAATGGTCGCCCAAAAAAAATTGGGTTTGGGGGATTTTAGGGGGCCATTTGGACTTTGCCTAGGGCTAAATCGCCCGTCGCCCTGGGTTATTTCCTACGCTGCAAGAGAGCTACATGTACGGTATAAGTTTTCATGTATGACGATTCTCACCAAAACTCTACATCAATTATCATTCATCACGTACAGTGACTAAACAATGTACTCCATATCACGATGATCATCCATCATCATTCTATACAAACAACAAGAGACAGGGCAGCCATGTGGTGATAAAATGGTGTAGATCTTCAAAATAACTGTTATGAGAACAAGGTGGTTCACGAACCACGAGTCTCGCCTGATTTTGCGATCAATTGTACATGCAATATGACCTTTTGATCCCTAGATGACCTTTGACCTCTCCATCCTCATCAACAAAACATGTGGTATTACCCACTGATCGTTTGTTCCAAGTTTGAACAAAATTGATACAGAAATACATCATTTGCCCTTTTGACCCCCAGATGACCTTTGACCTCACCATCCTCATGTGTACACATGTGGTATTACCCAAGGATCATTTCTACCAAGTGTGAACAATTGATGCAGAAATAAGGAAATGAGCAAAAGTTAAACAAACACTTTAAGAAAAATGATGCACAGGTGGCCTATCATTTGACCTTTTGACGCCTAGATGACCTTTGACCTCATCATCCTCATCAACACACATGTGGTATTACCCAAGGATCATTTGTACCAAGTGTGAACACAATTGATGTAGAAATAAAGAAATGAGAGCAAGTTAAACAAATACTTTAACATTTTCGTAACAGACCAACAGACTAACAGAATTAACAGACTAACAGACCAACAGGAAAAGTGATTACTACATGTAGGTCTCTGCCGAACTTCATTCAGGCGAGACAAAAATGACTGTAAGTTCAAATCCTTGTGATATTCTATTGACATACCAAGGAAAAAAATACACGGGGGCTCGGGGTGATTTTGCCACTGAAATGGTAAAAGAGCCCCCGAAATTTGCAAAAGAGCCCCGGTAAATTGCCATAGGGTTCAATACAAAAGAGAATGGAATGCACTGAAACAGGAAAGGCAGCCCCCAAATGGAAAATTTTATATTTTCCTCTGTGACATACATTTCACACTGATAGTAAGCAAATAATTACCGTTGGTGAAGGTGATGGCACGATGTATCACTTCGGAAGTGATCTAGACATGTAGCTATCTTTCCGAAGCGAAGCTGAGGAAAGATGGCGTGTACATTCAGATCGCCGAGGAAGTGATAGTACGCCTTGTCGCCTTAAACCAAAAGGTGATTGTTTTATGTTCCACATGAGAAGCTATTAAAGGTATTGGCTAACATTTACCACAGTTAAAAAATCTGAGCTACATGATTCCCCATGCTACCACTGTCTTTGATAAGGTCTAAAAATGACGCCCTGAAAAAATTGTATTTCAAAATGATTATTAAGTGCTTTAAAAAAGTGAAAATCATAAGTTGATCGGATTCACCTGCCCATTTTCTCCCATAGACTTACTGTGTGTACACCTACACTACTTAAACTCGCCCCGAGTTTTGTTTATTCATGCATAACTTGCCATTGGCAGTGTAACTTTCCAAACTTTTGTATTCTAGGGTGTTTATTTGTCCATATGAACACTACTATGTAGTTCAGATATCAAAATTTGACAATTTTTTTAAATTGAAGCTCTACATGTACAATGTTAGCCTATCACTTTAACTAAAGAAAAAATATATATGGGCCTATATTTCTCTGAAAGACATTTGGGCCCAACTGCGCACCACCAGGGACGTTCGATGCTGTTTTTCCGTCGTGTCAGCGATGTTCTGGCTCCAGGTGGTCGGGAAAGGGTTCTAAGTGATGGAGAATTCAATCACATATCCAAAACCATCGAAAACATGACGGTATTCGCTAAGGAAATAGGTGCGTGCAAAAAAAAAAAGCGCACCAAAATGCTCCAAATGACCTGAAACATATAGTAGGCCTACTGTTAACAAAAAGTCATTTGGAGCATCTTAAAACTTTGATGTGTCCGTACTCGCCGGTGAAGACGCGCACGCGCATAAGATTAGATCCAGCAATTGACACATGACCTTAACTTGACCTCAGCCAAATTTGGTTGTTTTAATCGACTTGAGATATTGACATATATCAGATTTTAATGACGTCGTATACGACATCACAAACCTGTGACCATCATGACAACAGTTTTAATGTCGCGGCCTTGACATGGGACATGACTATGCAAAATTTCAAGATTGTTGACAATGTCATTTTTCAGATACGGTGTTCACAAAAAAGTGATCAGAAAGAAACCCAAATAAAAAATAGACCATTTTACCATCAAATTGCACAGATGAAAATTGCCTAACTTCAAGACAGACCTTGTTGTGGAACATGGAATCCTCTTCCCCTGAGGATGATTCCAGCCAAGTTTGGTTTACATCCAATCACGCACTTTAAAGAAAGGATGAAAATGTGAAACTATTCCCACAGATGCCCATGATCCAAACCTGTCGTACACTTCACGGGCAAAATGGGGCCCCCTGGGTACTGCACTGAGAAACTTTATCTTCACCTACACACAACAAGACTTGACTGTAATTCTTGAAAATTACCTAGTTTGGGTCCTGCCTGGGGGCCCTGCCCTTGGGATCCCATGGGGGTTAGGGGAACAATGATACGATCAGGGGCGTAGATCCACGTTTCGGATTGGGGGGGGGGTCAAAAGTGAAAAAAAAAAATGTCCAAAAATTTTTTGGTGCACTCTGTGCAGCAAATTACAGAATCTAAATTGACAATTTTGTATGTTTAATAGTATTTTTATGCCATGTTTAATGGTTTTATAGTGTTTCCATATGCTTTTAAAACATATATTGACATTGCATATTTAAGATTTCAAGTTGTCAAAATATTTGGGGGGGGGGGCAAATCGATATGATCGCCCCCTCCCCCACCCCCCCCACCAGGATCGGTTAGTAGATAAAACATGTTTGCTTTTACTATATTCCACATTTGCCGATCCAGAAAGACATATTAGTTCTACCTTCTTTCTTGGGTGCAGGTTTTGGTGGGGGAACGACCATGTCGGCTTTGGGACTGCTGAAGTCCGACGCGAAGGGGCTGGATGACGGGTGACTGTGGCCGCCGGCATCGAAGCTGCTCTGTCCCCCGCCGCTGGTCCCAGCACCGTTCCCGCTGGGCTTGTACCGGTCCTCGTTGCTATTCCTGCTTTGAATGCATCCCATGGCGCTGTGTTATGTGTGGAGCATACCAGATCTGGAGAAAATCCACGATAACAATGGACAGGATGATAAGCAATAAATCACAGTTTTACTCATTCTTTGTTTTGTTTGTTCTTTTATTTATCAGTGTTCATGTGTATTTCATAATCATTGTTTGTAATTGCATAAATTCCCATCTCTTGCATGTTTTCATATTATGTTAAGGGTTGGCCGAACTATAAGAATTCTACTTCTTCTTAGCTGTTTCCATTCAAAGTTTGTGTTAATGTTACAATACATGCTAAAATGTTATATTATGTTTGATATTGCTCATTTGTATTCTTGTTCTTTTTATCTAAGGATATAAAATTAATTGAAAATTAAAATTGAAATATCTGAGACCACAGGTTCTGAGCCAAGGCCATCCTGATATAGAACCTTTCCATAGGATTTGCACAGGTGACATCAAACTAAGGCCAAGACCAAGGCCAAATTCTCTGATACAACTGTTATTCATTCATATTTCGTGCACAATTTTCAATTCAACTTTAATTTTCTGGTCGACCTACATGTAAGTATTATTTCTGGAACAAAATCTTTTTTTCATCCTCTGTGTTGGGGTGCAGTCACTGCACATTGCGGATGCTTCTGCACCAAACACTCTTGTACCAAAGAGCTCTATGGTTGCATCATTGGTGCTACTGCTTGTTTGCACCACTATTTGATGCATGACAGTTATTTTAATAGTGTGAAATTTCAGGACATACAAGCAAAAGGAAAAGCAGACAAAACTTTTGAGTCCTCGGAGCCTGCATTTTTCCCACTGCAACCAATGCCCGCGAACCTTGTGTGGTACGGAAGGTAGATGAGCAAAGAATCTCTGCATTTACACACAAATGATATCACGGGATTTTCAGAGTGCCTTGGATGAAACAGTGGACAAATTATGACATCAGAAATAAGCTCAATGGGTGATTTCAAGTTTTGGATTAGTGTTCGTGTTAGTGTTATCTTAACAATAACACAAGCGTTAATCCGAAACTTGAAATCGATCCGTGTTAGCGAGTTGACCCCAAAATTATGACGCACTTCCAGAAGTTGGTGTTATAGATCGTGTTGAAAATCGTCTGCTGAACCGAGCTGGGTTGCTGGTGTTAGCAATTTACATACGTTTGTTCCATTCACTAACACTAGCCCCTAGGGATTAAGGAAATCACCATTTCAAGTTCGTTGTTAGTGTTAGTGTTATTTTTGTCTCGGCTCACTCAGTTGGGTCGTGCAGCTGTACGTGTAAGCGGCAGAAAATTACAATATTTTAGATTGTGAAACAACTAAAACATAATGAAATGAGTCAAATACATGAAATTGAGAAGGAAGTACGTGGCTTTCCGATAGAGTTACATTTGTAGTACGATTGTTTAAATTTCATAAAGAAATAACAACATTTCTTTAGGTTTTCCGCGGTTTTCATGTTCGTCGAACAAGGAGATGTGACATCACGCTCGTGTTAACACTCGTGTTAAGCTATCCATTACAGAATCGATAGTGACCATTAATCCGAGTCGCAGTGTTGGAGTTCGGTTTAATGGCTCTTGCCGTCTACTAACACTAACAATAACACTAATCCAAAACCTGAAATCACCCAATGTGCCTAGTGACTGGCTACTGCAATATGTGAGGAAACACAAGATGGGATATTTGGGGCATATCATGAGACATGATGGGATGGAAAAGAGAGTCCTTGTGGCACACTTTCCTGAAAATGTAGATGAGAAAGAAGAGTACGGGAGGCATTTGGTATTAGTGGTGGGCGATATTATGATAATATCGAAATTACACGATGTTGAAAAAATATCAAATACACGATAATGATCTCATGATTATTTCAAAATATCGCCAGAGGCACCATATGACCCAAAATACCATCGATTATAAAAAGCTAATGGGGTAAATGCATGCACTGCAGTGGGAGGGACCAAGAAATTCCTATAGCTATGAATACTCTGCACACAAGTGCTACTGCCTGTAATCATATAGGTACATGTAGAAACAGGGGGTGGGGATATGAGAGACCTCCATGCTATTCAGCTATCAAACTTGGTGCATTTAGTATAACATAATAACTCTGTCAACATAGTGACCCGAAAAATTTATACACAATCAGCACCATGAATGATGAATCTTCTGATCTAGTTACAAGAGGGTCTACAGAAAGCAACATTGTTTTGACTACGTTTTGATAACAGTCCTACAGGGCTCACTGTAAGCCTAAAATATATTTATCTTCTTCATCACAAATCTGTTTTTCAACTCAGGTGATAAATCGTGTTATCGGCGATGTTTCTGTCCATGATAATCGAATGAGGTTTTAGATCAAATATCCCAGCTCTATTTGGTATCATGGAGAAAGCAAATAGAATGGCTCGAAACAGACGCTTGTACCATGCTGCCGAAAGGGAAAATACACTGTAATTAGAGTATGATACAACGATGACCACAAAAGGGATGATATGCTAAATTTCACCCGAAAACATCCTTTGAATTGAATTGTATTAATATCCTGCAAATTTGACTTACTGATATTTACATGCACATAAATTTTGCGGACAACTTTCTTTTGACTTTTAGTTAGTTGAACGACAAGAGCTCATGCCCATTTGTGCCATCATTGATGTTAGTCCACTGCAGGTGCTATTTTTGCTGTGCGCTGGGGACAATCAGCGAGGATATTGGGTATTGTTGTTTACAACTACGGCTGAGTCATCCCGTTTAATAAAATTTCCGTTTAAACAGTGCTCCTAAACGGGCGTTTACCATTTAAACGATTTGGTCAAGTCGGCAAAGCGATGTTAAAAAGAAATGTCGGGAGTTCGTTTTTTCAGGGTCTTACATTATTAGTGCTGATATCAAGTTTCGTATTGCGCTAAAAAGGCTCGTCGAGATATCGTTTTTTAAGGTCAAAAACTATTTGTGCTAATATTAAGTTTTGTATTACACTAAAAAGGATCGTCGGGATTTCGTTTTTTAGGATGAAAAATTATTAGCGCCAATATTAAGTTCCGTATTACGATAAAAAGGATCGCCGGGAGTTCGTTTTATAGGGTCAGAAATTGTTAGCGCTAATATTTACTTCCGTATTATGCTAGAAAGGATCGTCGGGAGTTCGTTTTTTAGGATCACAAATTATTAGTGCTAATATTTAATTCCATATCACGCTAAAAAGAAATTGTGGAGTTTGATTTTGGATGTCTTGTTTTAGAATAGAAAAAAGGGTAGTCAGATCACGAAATACAATGAATTCCATCACAACACTGTTGCAATATACCGTACGATTGTGCAGCACTAAAAGAGAATGTTTACAATTACTACATCACTCCCATGCACACCAGCCATGTGTTACAACACCCTGTATACATGTACACACGACACACAAAAAGTGCCATGTGTATTGCAACATGACAGGATTATGAGGTTGCCACAAAATAAATGATCTGAAGCAACTGTTTCCAATTGTTTGTAACAGATGTAAGCAATGGGCAAGTAAAAATGAATTATCAACTATAACATCAAGGGAGTATTTATTATAAAAGAATTAAAGACTTGTGTTTTTTTTCAATTCGGTTTCATTTTTGTGTAAATTTCCATGAGCAGAATCTGTAAAAACACTTTCAACAAGGTACTATCTTTAAAGAACCAAAATCAACGAGCATTTTGTCTCTTGGGCAATATTATTATTTGTTATATATTTATTACATTATATGATTTTAATTTATTATTAATTCTTTTATACAACCGATTGTGTTGGCTCAGTTGGTAGAGTGTCCGCCTCACAACCAGGAGGTCGGGGGTTCAAGCTCGTTCAAACCCCGGCCGCATCAGACCAAAAGACATTAAAAGATGGGAGTTGCTGCTACCCTGTTTGGCATTCAACGATTCTAGGGATAGAGCAACGTCGATCTGGCGCTGCTCAGTGGCTGCCGGGCCAACGATCAATTGGGCATTTAATGAATTTTCGGAGGATTTCTATTTCGAACAATTAAATGTGGATTATTATTATTATTATTATTATTATTCTACTACTACATAACTGCTGCTACTACTACTACTACATAACTGCTGCTACTACTACTACTACTACTAGTTATCACTATTTCTATAGTTATTATCAGTATTATAATCATTATCATTACACGAAGAAGAAGAAGACGACGACGACGACCAGGAGGCGGAGGATCATCATCAACGTCATCATCATCATCAAATTTCACAGAGTCTGGGCTGTGAAATTCTTATGCCTATGAGCTTTTTATCAACTCGCCTTGTTGCATTAAATATGAGCATCTTGATTTTCTAAGTTTCGCCTGACAAAATGAACCTCATGATCATCCCAAATCTAGAACGATAATTACAAATATAGCGCGCCCAAAGCCTGCCCTGTCACTAGTCATTCTGTACGGTCCGGTTGGTCCGTTCAACAAATCATCGGTGACATTACGTACTGGCGAATCTCGTACCTACAAACCTACAAACATTTGCCGGTATGTGAAATCACAGACAAAATGTTACACTCTGCACTGTACACACTGACAAACGTGTTGCTGAGCCTGTGTCAGTGTTGGCGTGTTGCCGTACGCGTTAATCGTTATTGACCAACGACACTCCCCCCACGAAAAAAAACTGCATTACATTCTAAAGGCAAGTCATACTCTCTTAATCTTCTTAGTCTACCATGTTTTGATTACAACTAATTTACTGCATTCAGTGCAATTCCCAATACCGACATTGTATACAGCGCAGCGGCGGCACTACTGTACTGCATGCAGCGCACCCAGTACTGCAGCGTGTATTCGGAGTGTGTACGATGAACTCCCATTGAAATTGGGCCTTGCACACGGGAGCACCCGTCCCCTTGCGCCTGCCACACTGGCATGCAGCAAGTTCTTCAACGAGTTAATTTTTCGTACGATTTCACAACATGCCCAGCTATTTTTTACAATTTACAACTTGGATACAAAATGTGCCATATTCTACCGATAAGATACATGCGATACTTACAAATGACAACCTATGTTGTTACTATACAAGACCAGAGAATTTATCCACTGAACTCACTTCACAACCCGGAACAAGGAAGTATTTTTCGTCGAATTTGTACGACGTGTGTTATGCGAAGTGCAAATCGGAATATCGAGTGTAGCTGGTGAAATAATCAATAGTGATAACGTTGAACTGTACCCCCGGTTTACACGCAGCTTTACTCTGCTGTATACTGAAATAAATGAATCATTGAAAATAAATGTTTTCAACGGGTTACGACTTACGTATAAGGAATTTTAAACGAGCAAGAGAACTTCAAATTTACTAGCCTCTTTTAAGACCATAATGTATCATTAAACAAATGGGGTTGATAATATAGCGATGACTATACAACTTTGGTGGCAAAAAAGAACTTATCGTTTTTGTAATTTGGCAACTTTTTCATGCCTAGTAGACCGTGCATGGCAGGGTAAAGAGAAACAACAAATTTCAATTTTGTTGTATTGTTCTGTCCTATAATGCCCACGTCATATCATAACTCATTAACTCGACAAACTATTGGACTGGCAGATGTCAATCAAAGGTGACGACCATCGTCGGGGGGGGGGGGGTAGGCCTACTTATTTTTGGTTTGGACGGGGTGTGCAGCATTGTAGCTCCAGGCTCAAAACCCATTGCTAATAGGTGAGCGGTGGGAGGGCAAAAATTTTGAGTTTAATCCCCCCGTCTGGATTATGGCTAAATTAGGCCTATACCTCATTTGAAAGGAAATTTTCTGAATTTTTCGAAAATAGGCATATTATTTGCTGTAACGTGTAGCATCACCATGGAAACTAGCCGCACCGACCCGAACACGCCACTTCGTGGCAGCGGCTCGGGGTACATGGAAACCAGCTTTGAATAGACCACGCCCCTTTTTGTACCAAAAAATACAAAATGTAAATTTATCGTTTTTATTGATGTACCTTTTTTCGGGTATGAAACCACTGTATATGTACAGATGGAAATGTCCTGGACAACCAGGCATGAAAATGAAGAAAATATTTATCTAATCTTGTTGCCTATAGCAGCATCATTTTCCCTAGCAACCATCTCAGGTCATGCATGGGTGAATTTTCCATTTAAAATTCGATTTTCTTTTTGTAACTATATAAAAAATAATACTAAATACCTTTCATTAATACAATATCATCGATTTGATACTTAAGTGATGTCAGAGTTGGAAAATAACCATAGCAACCGTAATATGTTACGAAGAAATTTGTAATACTACACTAAAACTAACCTTTCACACCTTAAAAAAATTAATTTTTATGGCACAGTTACATAGGACCGAGCTGTATTAGTCAATTAATTATTTGTGGGTTAGAAAAAGCACATTATCATACTGAAAATGACAGAATATGCATTTTGTAAGAAAAGGGTACCCATGTCTAAAGATATTTCTTAAAATACAGATCCATGTCAATGTCCAATTGGCGAAAATAATTTCAGCCGGACCCTACAAGGGCTTGCGTCCAAAATTCGGACCGATATGCAAGGAGGTTTTTGTCTAAAAGGGAGACCCATGTCTAAGGTTTTCTTGTGGAAAAACGACAAATAGGAGCGGCACATACACGTGATTGTCCCCGCGGGGGGCCGGGGGGAGGGCCATGGAGATACATGTAGAAAGAATTTACCCATAATAATTTCTATGGAAAACTATATATCTCTGAACATGAGTGCAAATCCATTTTGAAATGGGGGGGGGGGGTCACCCATTGGGACACCAGACTCATTTAATGTTAAATTTTAAAATCGTGGGGAGCATGTTCCCTGTTCTCTCCCCCCCCCCCCCCCCGGATTTGCGCCCATGTCTTTGAACGAACTCCTGCGACAAAATCAGGCATGTTCCGGACAAAATTCACAAGAGATATGATACTAAAGGCAAGGTTCACCCTGACATCAAATTGGTTTTATTAAAAGCAGAACAATGAGAGAAACATATTAAAGGTATTGGCTAACATTTAACAAGTTAAAAAATCTGAGCGCGCATGATTCCCATGCTACCAGTTTCTTTGGATGACGTCTAAAAATGAAGCCTGAAAAATTGTATTTCAAAATGATTATTTAGTGCTTTAAAAGTGAAAATCAATATTGACCAGATTCACTTGCCCATTTCCTCCATAGACTTACTGTGTGTACACGTAGGTTAATAAAACTCGCCCCGAGTTTTATTGTTTATTCATGTATAACTTGCGCATTGAGCAGTGTAACTTTCCAAACTTTTGTATTCTAGGGTGTTTATTTGTCCATTTGAACACTACTATGTAGCTCAGATATCAAAGTTTGACAATTTTTTAATTGAAGCTCCACAATGTTAGCCTATCACTTTAATGAAATTTGCGAAAATCCACCAAAGAATAACTGAGTTATGACCTTTCAAACTTTCAAACTTTTAAATTTGTGACGTCACATGCGAGCAACTTCCCATATCATGTAATATAAATTCCATAGAAGTGTCCTTTTCTCAGAAATTTGAAAATGATTTTACCTGTACATTCAATATATTGT
>JZLH01S0177119.1:1829-16880 GCA_001188425.1 Eucidaris tribuloides | reverse complement strand
CACCATTTTTTAAACATCAATAGCTAATCTGATTTAGTGATAAACGTGAGCTTTATAGCAATTTTATTGCTAATTACATTACAGGACAAAACTACAATAACCTGTACTGTACGTTGTTGTTGTTTTTTTTTTTTGGGGGGGGGGGGAAGGTTAAGCTGAGCTCCAGTAAGTATTGGTATGATGACGTCTCTTACTATGAAAATATTGGTCAACATTCGACTAGAGGCCAATTTTTGGTGGCCTCACTTCATGGAAAGTTCGGTGTTTTGGGGTGGCCTGGACTATACACTGTTTAGACACTTGTCTTGAAAATGGAAATAATGGCACTTTTTTTACACACTACCTCATGGGGCACCCATCGTTTGAATTACAAAATACACATCATCTGAAGTGTTTCTAGTAAATGAAAGTAAATATATATAGCATTGTACGCTTTATTCAATACTGTACAAATGTTACTCAATAATATAAGTCTCTCTGTCAACTGTCGTCCTAGATTTTCTCACCTAATTTCTGTAAACATAAATGCTTTCTCTGATAGATGTAAACCTTGTCTAATCTGTCCAATTAAACCTCTGAGTAAAAACAAATTACTCCTCAAGTCAAACACTTTCACAATATAAAACCTTTTCAAATACCTTTTTATAAATTCTGTATATACATCTGTTCCTTTATACAATAATTTCGATTTTTAATTTACACAAAACGTTAGGAAGCCAGCACAATTGGCATCCCACTCTGGCCCTGCTTGGTTGTCCTTCCAGCTTCCATTTTCAACTTCAGTTTTTTTACAAATAAAACTATGTAGTATGTATATGAACAGTAACCACTACAGAAACACAAACGATCAAGTCGCAACATCACATTCAAACTAATAAATAACTGGATTACTGATATGACACATGTATTTGTCACACTAATCAATAGTGCTACGAAAAAAAAAGTTATGTCACCTAGGTATACAGTTCACGATAATTTTTAGGATTTTTTTTTCATTTTTCCCTTTTAGTACAAAATTATAAAAATGTATAAAAGAGATTGGAAGATTCACTTATTTATCATTACTAAGTGTAACACAGCTGATATAATTGCAATATGCAAAATACAAAACATTTTTAAGCTTTTGATTTCACAACCAAACGTTAAAAGGTGACAAAATTGTAAAAAAAAAAAAGTTACATAAGGCAGTGTCATGTCGTAATCCATCCCGTCATTGACTTTTTAAAGACACATTTTCCATATTTTTGGAATATTCAAGAATGTCACTTTGCTGACTGAATGCTTTGATGCAACTTATGATAAAACCCATTAACTTCACTGGTTCCCTACGTAGTTATAGGGATACGAGTCTTGGGCATCTCTCTGCCCACATCATTCACGGATGCAATTTTGTTCAAACTTTCACATTTTTTTTATGCTGCATGTGTCCAGCGCCTGCAACTTAACTTGTCCAGGTATTGCACCTGTTAGATGCCACTCCCTTGGTCACAAATCACAATGGTAAAGCCAAGTTACCACGTCAATGTTAGTGTTTTCACGTCCAATTAAACACAAGAATGTCACTTTAAAGACTCCAACTGCCTTAATCGCTGCAACAATGCTTTATGCCTTCTCTTCATAGCGTCGTGTTGCCTCACAAGCGCATCCTCCTCAGCATGCAACTCTTGTACATAGTCCGTCGCTTTCTTGAGAATCACAATTTGGCCGCTCGCTCTTGCAGTTTCAGCTCGGGAATCTGGTCGCGCAACCTGAAGAAACTCGTCCGTAGATCCTCTCTCCTCCGCCTCTCCAAGACATTGTGGTTCGCCCTACGGTCGCAATCCTCTGAATCTGACGAGACTTGACTCTCCGACCTGCTGCTACCCCGACTGCTACTCCTACTGCTACCTCTGCTGCCGTACGGCGCTCTCGTTTTCGTACTGGTGATAGAGTTTTGTAACATTCGCTTGACCTCCTCCAAACTGGCTTGCGTCTTCAGTTTTTTCATAGGCACCTTTGCCAAAATGGACTTGTTCGACGAGCAACGTTTTAACACTTTAATGACCTGTGTGCTCTGTTTACGCGACATTTTGGAGTGTCGCTTGATGATGATAGTCCTTGGAACATTTTGTGAAGAGGGCTGGCACTTTTTCTCCACTGTGACGACGTCAATTTCCTCCTCTGTAATGACAAATAAGAAAGAGAAATTAGCTTCATTGTCATGTTAATTATTCAGTCAGTAGTATAACCTGCAAATTTGTAATCAAAATATGTTTTGCATATTTGTATTAGAATTTATTCAGTATGACATATCTGTAATCAACAATTATCAATTGAAAAGTACTTAAATACAACTTGAAAGAAGACATTACTAACAGATTGAGCAATAGCCAAATTGACAAGGCAAAAAAAAAGTTAACGAAAATTGTCCCCAATTTAAAGACACTATATAACACTGTGGAGGACCCGTTTAAAAAATTGTCGAACTTTGCTATTTGACAAATCTGACAGTGTTTGAATGGACAAATAAACACCCTAGAACACAAAAGTTTGGACAGTTATGCTGTCACTAGTACAATATGTGCAGATACAAATTGGTACATTAATTTTATATCGGGCGATAGGAAATTCTGCAATACAGCAGTCTATGGAGAAAAGCTGGAATGGTCTCTCAATGATTTTCACTGTTTTACACTGCAATTTTTTCAGGGCTTCATTTTTAGACTGTATCAAAGACACTAGTAGTAGTAGCATGGGGAATCATGTAGCTCAGATTTTTAAACTGGAAACATTGTTATACAGTGCCTTTAAACAGCTGTTGATATTTCGCAATATTATAAAAGCATTTGGTATTTCGCAATACCCAGTAAGCATGGACTCGGCCCATGGTTGTTCACGGCCGTAGGCATATTGTGTGTAAACAATACCACACCGCTCACAATAGTAACACGTGTGTGCGTGCATGCAAATGAACATTCACAACCCGGAAGTGAATTTGGGTCCGTATGTTTACAAGTGATTTTTCTCACGGAGCGACAAGTGGGGAAGTGGACGTGGAAAAGAGATCTCCCTCAAAAACTTTATTACCACATTCCTTAATCAGTTACGTCCTTCCCAACATACTTGGATGTCAGAATATATAATAGAATAGATATGCATATCTTGGGTTTTTAACAAGTATATAAATTATTTTAGGTTATTTTTATAGCTCGTTAACCCAGAGCTCCCCTCAATCCTCGCCATGACTGTTTTACCACGGCCACGGAGGTAGTTTTACTAAAAAATCGCAATTCATTTTTCATTAACACTACAGAACTGGAAGTTGTTTTCGAGTAATAAACAGATTCTACTTTTGCATTTGAGTATGACACTTCATTTCTACCGACGTGCTAGTTCTCGACTCGGCAACTGAGAACGGGAGCTAGAATATTGGCAATCGACGCGAACTTTAGGTCTAGAGGTTTAGCTTATTCAAATTGCGACATGTCGTTGCAAAGCAAGGGCGCAAACAGGAAATTAAGGCCTTGCGTTGAGAGGCCCTCATGAAAATATCAGGGGGACATTTTCCGCGACTGAAATATTCAGACTCTGCCTGGCAAATACAAAGTTACGACTATCTGACGACATTAACATGTTTAATAATTCGTATGCGCCAAGTTCAGTGCATGCAGGCAGCGCGCCAAATTTTGGTGTGTAACGCCGGTTGAGGGAGTGAGTAACGTAATTCAGCGGCAGATTTTGACATGATAATTCCAGGGTCTTTTACACGGTGTCCAACGTTTGAACTCTGCGGTGCTACAACCGGAAAGAAAATGGCAAATGGCTTTTTAATAGGTAGAACCCTGCTTCCTGCTTTCCGAGAGAGTTAACCAAATATTCAGAATTGAAACCAAGGTTCGGAAGGAGGGACAGCTTAACTGGAACATTAACTGAATAAAGTTGCCAGTATTTCTGGCGAAAGTTAAAATTCAGAATTTCAAATTTAGATCTAATTTCTCAATTGAAAGTGAATGATTGGTGTAACTAGTAACAGTTAGAAGTAACACATGCACATGAAAGGAAGAAAGTTCCACTCCTCAAAAAAAAAAGTGGGGGAAGAAAAGATGAAAAAAGAAAAATCAGTGGTGCTCACCAGAGTCGGACGGAGTGGTGGCAGATAGGTCCAAGTTTAACCGGGTCTCGCTGAGCGGGTATGGGAACACTGAGGTCGGGTCCACACAATCCCCCGATGAAAAGTCTCCAGATTGTGCGATAGCAGCCAAGCTCCCGGCCTGGCTCTGTTTCTTCGCCGCCTTCTCCGCCTGCGCCTGCCGCCGCCTCTCTTCGGCTTGTATGGCACTCCACATGCAGTCCTGAATCAAATAATTCGACTTGTGGGAGCTCAGCAAATTAGCTGGACTTGGCGTTTTGACGATCGTGGTCGTATTGGTGGTAGTCGGTGATTGTTTATCGGGAGCAGCGAAGGCAAAACTTTGTGTCATCCATGCTGGTTCGTCGTCTAGAAGTTCAGACACCCGCAACAACTTTTCGGTAAAGGAACTCGTCATGGCCAGGCCCAAACACCCCCCTCCGCCACCGCTATCCTCCCCGTCACTGCTGGGGTGGGTTGGGCTGAGAGGTGGGGTAGGAAAGCAAGACAAGTCCAGGTCATCGTCGAATTTCTTCCAGATGTCCTCGCTGGGCGTCGTCGCGTTGGGCGATGCGCTAGAACCGTAGAACTCGACGTCGCTGTTGTCTACGAAACACTGCTTGAACGGGTCGAAGTCCGAATCCAAAATATGAGCCATTTTCCTTGAGATTCCGTGGTTGATCGAGGAAACGAAAATGTGGAGAATATATTCCAATCATTAATTCCAAAAAGGGCTGTTTGCTGCACAAGCTCCTTTCCTGTGTAAAGACGAATGAAAGAAAAATTAGAATTTAGGTCTACGTTTAGAAATTAGATTACACACAGTTTAGATCACAAAATAATTCGTTACATTTTTTTTACTCAGACAGTTCAATCTTTACTACTAGGGTCTAATTATTTTTTAAAAAGACACAAAAACCCGAAATAGTAATACAATTTGCACATCGCTCTTGTCCAATAAGATACCGGGAAAAAATGTGTTCACATGGTGGAAAACTGTCTGCGGATTTATCATAACTGCACACGTGTCTTACGACTTTGTTTAGCAGAACAGCTGATCGCCGGTATTGTTCGCACGAGTCGATATGTAAACTTCGAAAAGGACCAAGGGTCACCGTTCTAACATAGCTCATCGCACTCCGATTTGCTTCGGTGACCATCAAACGTGGTGCAGGTCTATGAGAAATTCCGGACTACCGGCTTTCAAATAGATAGATCTAGTAGTGAACAAAGTTGCAGCTGTTACCAACTCACTGTGGGAAAAACTTAGATAGGCGACTTAAAAATACTGAAGTGAAATTGAAAACGATTTACTGCACAACACCACAAGTACCTAACGTAAGACCCTGTTACTGTACGTACAGACCTTAGAAGTAAAATATATTACATTGAATACAGTAGATATACACTCTATTCTATTCCCAGACTGCTAGCAGCAGGTGACTAAGTTAAGAGAAAAGACAACTTCCAAACTTCTTACTAGAATAACTAACATTAGATAGAGTGATCATTGACAAACAAAATTAATTACATGTAATCTGGATGTATACATCAAATAACCTCAGAAGTAAGAACTATGAACTATTACAGACGAAATTGCATTTGCTGACAAGGCTAGCCGGTTGATACTTCACACTTTGAAATATGCTTGCTACATCGTATACAAGTTAGAACCTCTTCCTGTGTATAAACGCGGAACTAACTTGTTCCACAGAGCAGTTCATTCATTCTCGAAAATCGCCGATAAATAACCTTCCACATATCGTATAAACTCAAGAATCACACAACATAGAAAGGAGATCACTACTTACGGAATTCTGAAGTGAAATATGGTTACAAAACAAGAAAATGTTCAGGTCCGAACGATATTTCCAACTGAATCTCAACACACAAACGAGACAGAGTGACCTCTTAGCAATATGGTCGTGAGCAATATAGTGATTCCCGAAATAGACTACGTTATGCAGCTGTACGTACTGTACGATTATCGCATAGTAGATATGCACAGATAATTCACCTGCCCTTTAAAAACCGCGCACCATCGAATTCACTTGAAGATTCATCCGACGTGCCGGGGGTGCTACTCCTACACGCTACATTGGTAAAATACTTTCCGACGTTTTATGGTTAAAGGGACAGACGTGTTCTGGAAAAATCAGATCAGCTTATGACAAAACATGAAATGTGGTACTATCCGTAGTCGGGTAACCCAGGAAAACAAAGTATCGACAAAGATTTACTGTGACACATCATGAAATCATTGTGTTTAGTATTTCACAATAGCAATTTCAACGAAGAAATATATTATATTCTGTTACAAAAGGCCGAGGGTACTGTAAGTCTGAAATGCTGATTTGTTTGGAATGAAGTAAACGTCACCCAAGAATATCTGTCATCAACCGACGAAAAGTCACATTATTTTCTCAGACACTATCAGCATATCACGTTGTATGCCACTGTGCAATAACATGAATAATTTGATTCCATTTCTAACAGGCGCACTGAACTCTGCCTACTGCATCTAACTTGAAATTAATATAAAATGGTTACATAGACTGAGTATTATGCATGAATAAGTGTGCATTGTAATGTACATGTATTACTTTTTTTTCAACTGGGACCCTCGCCTCCTTTTTAGGTGTACAGTTTACACAGAAGACATAACATAATTGGAACTTGGAAGAAGTAGAATAAAAAATGCATCAAGAACCAAATGTGTTGAAACATTTACAGTAGGCTGTATTCAGGCTGGAAGGTTTTGTTTTGAATTTGTTTACTTGAGGAATAAAAATCACTAATTTTCTAGAATTGATGATTCTCCGGCCAGGGATAGAAAGCTACACGACGCATTTGACCAGCATCATACAATTTTCTCATGGTTTGTACAACGAACGGGAACTGTATGATTATAACATTTTCACAACAGAAACTTTGAACAGTATTTTGAATTGAGTAGCGGTAGCATTGTGTTTTAAATTAGTGATTTTTATTCCTCAATCCTGCCATTTCCTTTCACATGAAAAAATACCAATATACACACAATTATGCAAAACATAATATTCACATATGTATCATGTGCATGGACCTCCATTACACAACATACAACAAAACATACATCCACCCCATTTACAACATACAGACATACACACAACATAAAGACATTCGCCATCCACTGTGCTATTCCGAGTGTATTGTTCATTGAAGTTGAACCGAACTGAATCAGGTTTTACACGCTCCGCCATAGGTCTCCATTGGAGGTGCACCCCCGGATACGGAGTTGGGACTATGTTTCGCGACAGGTGCAATACTCGCGTAAAAACTCACATTTCCCGTTATAAACTGTGTGTCATATCAAGAAAATGTAGAGTTTTCATTATTTTCTTAAATTTCATTGAATATCTGGCACAAATCAGCAGATTTTGTCATATTTCGCTCGATTCTGTGCCACATACCGTATACGATATACTACCAGCAGCGCAGCGGTCGTAGTGGGCGGAGCATAAGCCAAGCCCGCGAGATTTGTGACCAATTAGATAACTGACTTTCCATACAGGGGCAGGGCTTGTGAATACCAAGCGGGGTGCTTCAAGCGAGCATGACCTTTGCAAAAAAATTACATTTTTTTTCCTCTGGCCTGCCTTTCAAATAGAGTGAATACTATAACCGTTGCTTATTTTACAGGTGGAATTCAAATACACGGTGACTTAGCTTCAGTTCACAGTTACCACAGGAAGTGAATGATAAATAGCAAATTTACTACTGTCTTTTTTCCGTGTGGGGTGGGGGAGAGGGTAATACCTGTCGTTGAACGCAGACTTTCTCAATTCCCTGTACAATAAAAGGCTCCACTTGAGGTATGTCATTTCAACGTTTACGATTGACTGCTAGAGTACTTTGCTACACCTTGCATACCTCCGTAGCATTCCGATCATAATGTTCGTTTCAATTACGGTGTATGTCGCTCGTATAATGATATAATTACACTACGCGTAGAAGACTAACTAGGCACACGAGTGTGTGAATGTCGCGTACTCTGTAGGCCCTATTCTAAATCAACCCCATAGTGTTGCTTATGTCACGGGCTTGCCAAAATTTTAAGACTAATTCAGCACAGAATCGACATGAAGTTCGATCTGATTTAATTGATGTATTTCATTGATATCAAATTAAAATATAGCTACATGTTCACCTATCCTTTCAACTCGGTCATTGTAGTGTACATACGGTCAAAATGCATTATTTGGTATGTAATTTGTATGATTATGAAGAAATATGTATTATATGAATATAATCGTACTCAAACGAACGGAATCCATGTTTGTTTGTTTTTTCAAATCCAAAGATGAAGCTCATAAACCAAGAGTAGAAATTTTCTGTATATTTTTCTATCCATCTATCTATATCTATCTATCTATCTATCTATCTATCTATCTATCTATCTATCTATCTCTATATTTATACATCCATCATCTATCAATACGGTTCTTGTATACTTATCAAATGAAGCAGCCGTTGATATGAATTCATGAATGGGATTGAAAAAAAAACTTATGAAAAATGCCAAATTTCCATAAAAAAGGTGAAATTTGATTTTTTTTTTTTTGGGGGGGGGGGCGAGAATGAGACTTGAGAGCCATGTCAAACTATAATTATCTCTTTAAAAAAAAGTCACCCCTATATCTCAGAAACACATCATGTATATCAATATTGATATTATACTATACTATAAGGGAAGTTCCCTCACCCCCCCCCCACCACCTTTTTTTTTACCGGCTTCCAAGTAACGTAACGCCGTAGTAACCAATACGGTCGCGTGTTTTATTTAGTCGTTTTGTCTTGCCCACCGTGCATTGCATTGTTCGATGCCGTATGCCGATGATGCGGTTTCGATTTGGGTGCATTGTTCGCTAAGCAGAGTTACATACCACTGGCCTTTGAAAACTCAAACATAGCGCCGGGACACAAAGAGGAAAGGAATGCAATTCTTTTCTTTACTTCTTTCTCTGACCATCTCCATGCAGTCTTTTACCAATATCAATGTATATCTAACCAATATACCTTTCCCTTTTAAAATCTAAATGGGGAAACATGTAGCCCTAATTATGGCTTGTCGCAATCATTCCCGGAATCATTCATTATCACACTTGTCTTAATAATGATGTCAAAGTTCCAAGGGGCTGTACTTTTTACGCGTACAAATTGCAAAATTACGATGGCAACAGATTGATTTTGGAAATTTGAAAAAAAAAGTAATTCATGTCAGTATACCAGGAGTAAAACATTGGCTCTGATAAACCATGCTCGTTGCTGCATTCTTTCAATCATTCATGGGTCCTATTTTCTCTAGTCTGACTGCCAGACCATTGTTCAGGAATCAACCTGTCGAGACCGACTCAGACCTGTTCTTTACATCACAAGCACTTCAATAATTGGGCATGTTACATGTATATTATAGATGAGGGTTTTGAGGCTTTACCCTCAGTCTACTAAAATTCAGAACATACCCCCTCCCCCCCCCCCACCTTCGGTGGATTCATAATCTCAGAGCTCTTCCTAGTCTGAATTACAGACTCAGAAAAAAATATTTTACTGGTCCATTGCTCTTCCCAACTTTGTCTGTATAGCCTACTGCGAACATTATTTCCATTTTCCATCATCTCTCTTTCACATCTCTGATCAAACGCTATATACACACTCCAAACTGCAAAAAGTTGTTAACTACGATTGTCATGTCGTTGTCACATTGTGTGTATTAGGAAGTTTGGGCTATTAGACGACTCGTCTAAATTCGAAAGAAAAACACACCGACTATTTACTCGCTGGAATGCTGCACGGGAGTATATTGTAGGATATGATGGGAGTCGCGACGGAGTGTAAACTTTGGGGGAGGGGACGGGGAGGCACCTTCCTTAGCAACCGAAGAGGTAGATTGGAATGCGCGTGATGGGACTCAACGTGTTAGTATCAATAGATTCAATACCTCGTATTTCTTCAAGCAGGCCCAAAATGAATTGTACGCGATTATGGAGCGTAAAATAGTAATCGTCTTTATTTCGTCTATAGTATACAGTTTTCAAACGAAATATCGGCTCTTTCTGTTCGCTAAGCCTAAGGGATCCCAGTTCACGGTCAATTTACATAGCTTTCGTTTTCTCTATTCCTCTACAATTTGACTTCCGTTCCGCAGGTTTATTCATTCAGTTGTCATTTGTTTGGGGTGGGGTGAGGTAAAGGACCGATTGCTTTTGTAGATAGTTTTACCATGGAGGTAGAAGTCTCTCTCCTACCTCCATGGTTTTACTGAACATCGTTTGTGGAGTTCGTAAGTATTACAAACCATTTGATTGAATTTGAAGTGAATTTTCCATCGATCAGCATCGAACACGTTTGAATATGCTTATCCAGAGTGATGATTTACATTATTAATATGGAAAATAGCCTGTGACTACTTTCGTTTATGGTCAAATTTGGGGGAAATTATATGGGGGGACTATCAAGCTGAAATATTGGAGACTGAAGAACGGAAAGTAGTAATTGTGTATAACAAGTGCTGAGTGAATACGCAGGTCTATATCCATTGTAAATTCTTAAATTTCCACCAGGGACAAATCTTTCTCTAGATCTATAGATTTAGAATTCAATCTAATTCAAATTTCAATCCAAGTTTGAGTCTTTTCCAGACCACAATCCGTATAGATTTATTGTCAAGGAATTTTTACAGTATAGTTGTGTCAAATCCGTAATGTGGCCTTTGCGTCGCGCGCGAAGCGCATCCGACCGGTGAGATGGCGAACCCACAGCAGAAGCCTACAGAGACATCCATCATTTTTTTTCTTTTAACACTAAATAACAGAAAAATAATAATTATACGCAAATTATGCACAAAAGACCAAATTGGGTCTCCGTGTGTAGACTACTGAACACCGGATGTTGCCCAGGGGTTTACCATTGAAATCCAGGCCACAGGAATCTGTATAATCAGGTCATGATCAGTGTCTCTCTGAAAATGTCATAGGACGTATCAATATGAATGAATGAATAAATGAATGAATAAATAAATGAATGAATGAATGAATGGATGGATAACTAAATGAATAAATGTATGCTTGACAATTATGTATGTTAAGTGCGTCACCATGGCATGGCATGGCGTTGTTTAAGTGCGTCACCATGGCATGGCGTTGCATATTTTCTTACGGGGAGGCGTCATGGCTCAGTGGATAAGACTCGGTTTCTCGACCTAGAGGTCCGAGGTTCGAATCCGCGCCGGGCCATGGCGGTTGTGTCCTTGGGTAAGGCACTTTATCCCCCACCCCGTCCCTCGGATAGGACGTAAAGCCGGAGGTCCCGTGTTGAGACAGAAACACCTCAGCACGCGGCATAAAAGAACCAACACGCCTTCACTACGAACACAGAAGGAAGGGTGAAAACACGGCTGTTGTGGTCACCACTACTCTATCAACTTCCACAACTCAGCCCGGGGACTGGACTGCCTGGGGTAAGCAGTCGAGCTAAGTTTTATCCGTTTCTAGTCCCTGTATCCGACAATGCACTGACAAGCCAATAATACATAATAATAACCTATTCACCCTTTCTTTCTGTCTTTGTCTTCGCCAGCGATACCAATCCTCGCAATTGTTTGCTTTGTTCTCTGTGTCACTTTTTCATTTTTCACATGTGTGTCTAAAGGACTCACTATCCGCCCCTACTATAGTGAAACACCATTTGTTTATTCTTAACCTACTGCCTCCGGCTCCTCTCGCCACTACCTACTACCTACTGACTACTACTCCATCCGCTACTCAGCTCGACTACTATCAACCGATAGCTATAGCGACTAGTACTCCCAGATTACTACTACTCACGCCCACGACGACTACGGACTACGAATACTACACTGGTAACCTACTACCACTACTACGAACGAACATCCGGACTACGACTACGAACAACTGAACTACCAGAGACGACCTCACTACAAACGACGAACGACTAACTACTAGAGCTCCTACGACTCACTCACTAACTCACTCCTAACCACCAACCATAACGTACTGGCTTACATTCACTACCGTGAATACTTACTGCTTACGATTCACTCACTACTACACTACTAACCTATGACGACACTAACTGAACGAGTACTACTAAACTAACCCAAACTCACTGCAACTACTACTGGCTACCTACCCATGACCGACAGACCAAGCTACTACCGACGCACGATATCGACGACGACTACACTACGACTACCGACGACTACTACTCCCAACGACCGACCTAACTAACGCACGACTACGTACACTACTACTCAACCACTACTACCAATCACATCACTCGCTACATCGTATACCATCTCACTGCTCAACCGATCTACTTACTACTACTAGCACTATACACTACTACTACTACTACTACTAGCTAACACTCACCACTACTACTAGTACTACACTCGGTCAGCCTCGCTACTCACTATCTATTAACTCAACCCCACACCACCACAACCACCAACCCACCACCACAAATACCACCATCGGCACCCACACTTACACCACAACCCCCCCCATCCCCACCACTACAATATACTTGGAACTGCCGGACATGCTTCTTCTCAATAACTGACACTTCAATTCATTCTACTCCTTGACTTCATCGTCTCTTTTATTCATAACATCATCTCACCAACGAATGGACTTCTTAATCTCTGGCGGTGAAAACAACGCAGAAGCGAATGAAAGAAATACATATAGGACAACGAAATATGGGTCCAAAGATAAAAAAAAAAAAAATGCCACCCATCTCGTATTCAAATCTATGTAAAAGGGGCGTGTTCTGTATCAGACACTATTTTAACGAGTTAAAGTCACATAAAACTCCCATTCAGTACAGGACATCACTTTTCGACACCGAACCAGATCAATTTAACACGTATACCGATATCTTAGTCATTGCAAGATAAGAGATAAGGCGGTCATTGTGCCAATACGGTTCACATTCAATGACACGATAGACCCGATCAATATCAAAAGTTCAATCTCTACACATTAGTCGTTTTCCAAGCGTATCCGGTTTTGTGGCCAAATCCTACTGAAAATCTTTAAACATCTTGGGGAGCATGGTTGAGGCAGTTGAGGGTAGGGTATTATTACGCACCAAAAGTCATTTGTATATCAAAGTGTGTTATACGATCAACGCACTTACGGAAAAAGTACACCAAACAGACCACCGTGTCAAATTTTTGCTAAGCAAAATGTGTTTCAGACAACCTAAATCAGAAAGTTACGAGAGCGCGTCTTAGTCCAAGAGCAACATGAAAATGTGTAAGGAACGGCCCTGCTCAGATCCTTTATGAAGATACAATCTTTATTTGAAGGCCTTCGACAGAAAATTGGTGACGCATAAGCGGTTCCCGTTTGATAATCGTCGAGGTCAATAGACAGCATTTGTGCAAGTTCCAAGAGATACGCAGAGTGGCAGATTATGATAGTTGTATTATTCTCGTATCATCTCAGACGGCAGTTCGGACGGAACAACCGCTGTGTTGTGATAAGTCATCGTGCTCCCTTTGGCCACGCAATACTGAACTGCTTAACCATACATATTCAATCAGAGACGACATGATTGGGGATAGTCCTCAACTTCGATAAACATCTAGAATCAAGTAAACCTAACGCAAGATTCTGCACTGTGAAAAATGTTGTATTCAAAGTTGAGCTCATTTTAAAAAACTTCGCATCAGTTATGCCATGTGACAGACACGAATTTGTTGTGTAGGCTTTCTACTGCGGATCCATTTATCTCGGGCTGTCGGAGAAGAAATTAAAGGCTGTATGCTTTGATCTCCTGTAACAGTAAACACAAATTCCAGCTAAGATCCCTCCCACCAAGGAGATACACTCAAGCTAGGGTAATCTTTGGTTTAAGCTTCCAACCAACAGTTCGTTCGACACAGAGGCATTTTATATTTCTCCCAATATTCTCACTGCCCTTTAATTCTGTTTTCGTAACACAATTTATCTAACACTGTATAAAACAACGCTGTCAGAAACAAACAGCTCGTGTCTGTGAGAGGACGGCGCACCAAAGCAGGTGTTTAAAAATACACCATGGAGTTTGAAATATAAGCAAAAATTGTTGATAATCAATACCGGTGGGTGTTTGAACTAACACCAGTGGTGATGAACTAAAACAATCGAATTCTTGCAACTGTGTAAAATGCATGGCTGGTGGTCCTCACAAACAAACACCGACTGTAGTTATCTTAACACCAACTGTGTTGCAGTGTAAAATTCCAAGGAATTTCAAATCATCTTCGTTAACATAAGCCTACTGGTATATGGTTACATAATCAATAAGCGTATAGATAGTTTGCCAAACCGTACCGCATCGGTTTACCAAATTTACACAACTGTTTATCATTATATTCTCAAGAATCTAGGGTTTATGATAGAATGTCAGGGGTTCAATAACTAGAGCACTTCGCGAAGACAATGATCATGCCTCCACCACTCCACCACAATTTGATTGTGAACCTTGGCGTCATGTTCATGTACCCAATCTGATTAGAATTTCTTGGTTAACGAGATCAAAATCAGACATGTATAAATAATTGTTAACTTTGACTTTCAAACTCCGAAATCTGATCAAGTTCATACGTAACCAAGTTACATTAAAGGCATTGTATATACATGTTTCCAGTTTAAAAAAATCTCGAGCTACAATGATTCCCATCTACTAGTGTCTTGATATGGTCCTAAAAATGAAGCCCTGAAAAATTGCAGTGTAAAACAACATTAAGTGCTTAAAAAAGTGGAACACATTGAGAGACCATTCCAGCTTGTTGCTCGCATAGACTGCGTTGCAGAATTCCCATCGCCCGATATAAAATTATATGCAATTTTTTATCTGCACATATTGATATATAGTGACAGCATAACTGTCAA
>JZLH01S0177085.1:56418-84098 GCA_001188425.1 Eucidaris tribuloides | reverse complement strand
CATAAACCTTTCAAATAAAACAACAAAATCGCCAAAACTAAACTTGAGCTTTAATTCATTCAGCATATTTTGAGAGTGCCTGTCTGACACAACCATAACTGTGTCACTGATATTATGGTTGGCATCAAAGCAATTCTCTTAAAACTTGACAAAAAGTTGACCAATTGAAGTGTCTGGCACAATAGCTTACACAAGGCTAATTATTTGACTATTTTTCTCCATGCTATAAACTGAGCTATATTATAGTACAATTAACTGAGTACAATTACATGTAGTTGCATGGAGAAGTGACCATGAATAGAAGGGAATCAACAAACTATATGGTAGAAGTTCATAACCAAAACAGGGGAGAACAAAAACAAAGAGCTGACCTGTTTTATTATAGTTATGATAGTTTATAAAATGAAAATCTTGAATAAATGACAAAAAAAACCACTTAGGAGGTTTTTTCCGTTTCTTCCGAAAAAGCGGAAAAAACTGAAAAAACCGGTAAAAACCGGCGGAAAAAAACCGCCTGCGGAAGAAACTGCCAACCCTGCTATTAACACACGTGACTTGAGCTAAGATGACAGAAACTCTGGCTATCTTCACCTTCCCCCAGTATATATATCAAAACCCTCCTGATCTAGAATGATCTAATTTCTAGAAAACACCAAAAAAACCTACATGTAGATCAATCCTGAACTTTCTGTGCTATAAATAATCATGTCAAGCTTGTTTACAACCAAAGCCCCCAGTCAATGGCATTCCTCAAACAATAGGTGCTAACCACAACCAAGCAGCCCCCATTGGCATGCAGAACAATCTGGTAGCCTACATACCAATCTAGTAAATTACAGCTGGGGCTAGAGAATTCCACTGACATTCATTAATGTTGATTTCACCAGTACATAAACTGCATCTAATTTAATGGCTACATGTATAATATCATGTGGCAATAATACAAATTTATAACACTAGTAAAAAAAAAAAAAAATGCGGGCCAAAAATGCTTTTTGTCGTCGTCAGCCCCCTGCCCCCGCTTGTCGGACGCTGTTCGGCTTGTATTTTGGCTAGTAAAAAAATTGTTGGCCAGGCAAAATTTTCCCCGACGGATTTCGCCCCTCCTAAATTTTTACCCTGGCGCCGCCCCTGAGTGAAGCTCATTGAACTATTATGTTCTGCATGGGTAATTGATCATTTATTTGTAGGAATCTGCACTTTAAAACAGGGCTACGCAAAGAAATAACCATACTCTACACTTTTGTCCAGGACTTTAACAGTAAATCCCGCGATATATGGCACTTGCTAATGAATTTGCCCGCAATTTCATACTATCGCTAGGTAAGGTATGTGTTGATATTAATAACTCAATTATGGTGGAAAATTGATTTAGCTCGTTGTGTGATCAAAACAATTTTCATCTGTGGGATTTTTTGAGAAACATATTTTATGGTCGGTCTCCCGAGGTTAGCCAACAAAGACATAGTAACGGATCCCTTTGATGATAATTTGGGGTTGTATATATTAT
Source organism: Eucidaris tribuloides (assembly GCA_001188425.1). Lineage (NCBI taxonomy): Eukaryota > Metazoa > Echinodermata > Echinoidea > Cidaroida > Cidaridae > Eucidaris > Eucidaris tribuloides. The sequence goes on along the minus strand of JZLH01S0177085.1, from coordinate 82,588 downwards.
ACAGTGTGTCCTGGAAAAAAGGAAACCGAGATTGCTGAAGATATTTTTATATATTATTAACAAATATGACAAGAAAATTGTACTTAGTTGGAAGGCATTTTTTATCTTCTTTAATTTGATACCAGTCACAAAGATTTCCATTCACGCATGACTGAGCAAAGACAATCAGAAGGGACACAGGTATAAAAAACATTTGCACGAGCAAATTTGAAATTAAAACTATCATGCATGAATGTATTCAGAATATCTTCGATATTGAACATGTTGAATGACATCACTAAAATGCCTATTTTATCTTCTTTCATATGATACCACATTTGTGAAAAATGAGCGATTCATGAGTGAGAAAAGACAATTTGAAAAGATGCTTGTTTTCAGAAATGTTTCAACATGCAATCATTAACCCTGTTTTCTTGATTTGGCAGCCAGCAACCAAGAAATTACCCTGCGAACATGATTCGGAGCCTATTGTTGTGCCCCGTGCAAGATATTGTGTGAAGTCAACCGTGCGTGAACCTCTTTGTTCAGCGCGCTTCTAAATGGTCAAAATGCAATCATTCTAAAAATCACGCTAAAACAGGCATGTTTTAATTTTACTTGTTCTCCGGCATACATTATTCATTTTTTTACGCTTGAGGTGTCAGATAAAAGAAGAAATTATGAATTTTTATGTCATGCTTTTATTTTTTAAAAATAATTCCATTTTATACCCTGAAAATGCACTCAAAAATGAAATATGCGCGTGCAAATGAAATTTTGGTAGCACCAATATCCATTGTTTTAATTCCACAATGCATGAACAATAAAGAATAAGTTATGCATCAAACGAAAAAAAGAGGAACAGAGCTTTACAGTGATACCTAATTCATTGAAGAAATTATTCATTATGATAGAATATTTTTGGTATGAAATCCGGTTTCCTTTTTCTGGGACACACTGTATAACACTGCATTTTTTTTGAAGTACACATTGTTTACAGTAAAGTAGGTCAAACTGGCGACAGTATACGGCCATGACCAGTTTGTTTGGCTGTATTAAGACGTACTTTATACAATCTTTGTAATAAGAATAAAGTGATAAACAGATTTCCGTTCGAGATGTTTATTCGACTGGTAACTTTACATTTATGTTTGTTATATAACAGTCATAAAGGCAGGGAATCTCACTGGCACTCCTCCCACAGCACAGCAAACCATCAATCACTCCTTTAGTCAAGGACATGCCTATATGAAATATACAGATCGGTTTACCTATAGAATTTGAAAAAAAAAATGCACCAAAGAGTAAACTGACCGTTGTTGGTCCGTGGTTAGACTCCGTGCGAAACACCTTGAAATAAATCATTTCAGTATTTCTATTTCACTAATCATGTAATGGTCTGTGAATAATAATCTGCATGAGACTTATGCATCAAATTGTCATGTTCATACATGCATATGTTTGTAATCAATATAGTGACTTGAATCCCATTCCCTCTATACGGAAGGACAGCTGGCATAGAAAAGAATCCCAAGACAACATTGATATACTAAATTGTCATTTATCACAAGAAGAATGGTTGGATGTTTTTATGGAAAATGATGCAAGTAAATCTTATGATAAATTTATTCAGAAATTTCTATGCTATTATAATCAGTATATTCCGTTAGTGAAAAATACAAAGCGAAAATATCAAAAGAAACAACCTTGGATTACCAATGGTATATTACAATCCATACACCCTCGCAATCGCCTGTACAAAATATCTCTGCGCCATCCTACTGCTGCAAATAGAGACAAATATAAAAAGTATAGAAATAAATTAACAGCGGTAATTCGCGTTTCACGGAAATTGCATCACTCCACCCAATTAGAAAAAAAAACAAAAATAATGTAAACTTGATATGGAAAACAATGACCTTATAAAGAATAAGAAAAAAAGATAAACCTGATAATATTCCTGATAATGGAATTAAAATTTCCGATCCATTCCAAATTGCAAATTCATTTAATCGATACTTCACCAACATAGGTCCTCAGTTAGCAGCAACCATTTCCACAGACAATTGCCAATTTCATGAATTTTTACCTGAAAATACCCACACTTCCCTATTTCTTCAACCAACGAGTGAAAATGAAATATTAAAAATTGTTCAATCCCTCAAGCCAAGTAAATCTCCTGGATACGATGAAATAAGTGTGTTTTTTCTTAAGAAAATATTTTTTTATATTGTTCCTCCTTTGACACATATTTTCAACAAATCTCTTATATCCGGAATTTTTCCCGATGCCCTGAAACTAGCTAAAGTAATTCCAATATTCAAAAAAGATGACCCATCACAAGTGAAAAATTATCGTCCCATATCCTTACTACCTGCAATTTCGAAAATTCTTGAAAAAATTGTGTATGAAGGACTAAATATTTTTTTATCGAATATAAACTGCTCAATTCAAACCAATTCGGTTTTCATAAAGGTTATTCTACCGATTATGCACTGATTCAGTCATGTGGCAATATAGCTAACTCACTTTCGAATAAAGAACATGTAGTAGGATTGTTCCTTGATTTAAGCAAGACTTTCGACACTATTGAGGTAGCGCCATACGCGTACGCGGGGGTGTTTGGGGTGTTCAAACACCCCTCTTTTGCCAAAGGGGGGTGTTAAACACCCCTAAACACCCCCTTTTTCACTCGAAATCACCCCCTTTTTTCACGATATCACCCCCCTTTTATGTAAACAGAGGGGTGTTTGAAAATGAGAAATAATTGATTTTTTAGGGAATTTTGGAAAAATAATTTTCCATAACCCCCCCCCCCCCTCCCGCTGAGCGAATTTTCGGAGGTTGGCGTGACCGGGAAAAATTGTGGATCTTGGATTTGGAAAAAAAAATTTAGCCAACCGCAGGGAGTAGGAAATGCCTACGGGGAAAATGACATTCTGTAGGGGGAAGTGGGGATTTTTGATTGTTTGTAGGGGGTTTTTGACAAATTTCAAAAAATATTCTCAAATCCTCAAAGATTTTCTAAGAACTCCCATATAATTCGTCTGTTGACAGTATTTGGGTAAATCCATTGTCCAAGTTGGTCACTAAATCATTAATTACGAAAACCATAATGCGCGCATGCCGCAGTATCGAGGTGATTATAATGTCAACTTCCTCAATCAAAATCAAATCCTTGCAGTTTTAGCTAAGGTTATTTTGTAGGGGAAACGTTGCTGTCGTAGGGGAAAGCATAAGGGCTCCGTATGGAAAATTGGGCCTATTGGGCGTAGGGGAAAAGAAGAGTCCGTAGGGGGAAAATACGCATGCGGCGTAGGGGAAAATTACAATTTTGAGTGGCAGCCCTGGTTTAAGATGGTAATGACACTCAGAATGATAACTCTGGGTGGCTTAGATCGATTGTTTTACCCCCCTTTTTTGGGGGGGGGGCGCCGGGTGGTGGCCCTTTTTCATTTTCTTCCTTTCTTCCTCCTTTTCTTTTTTCCCCTTTACATACATCTCTTTCTTTCTTTTCCTTTCTCTTTTTTAAAATCATTTTCCCCCTTTCCTTTTTTACTCTTTTCCTTCCATCTTCTATTCTTTTGTTTTAATTCTTCCCTTTTCTCTCTCCTCTTTTCATTATTTTGCTGACTAGGTGCATGGAATAATTTACCGAGTACAATTAGTATGGATTGGGGGGGGGGTGGTTTCCATTCTTAGTATCTATCTCTATGGTGGTTTCACACCCCGCCCTGTCTAGTGACAGCCCTGAAGAGGGTTAATTCACACACTAAAATAAAACGGGTTATACCTCTACCAGCTGGCTGACGCCTGACAGTGTTTCATCTCGTCGTGCCCACGTTGGCACCCGGGGGAACGGGGGAGGGGGACTTATAATTGTCATATTGTACGGTAGTGGCATGCACGGTTCTCACCACACAGCATTAAATTCCCGACGTTGTAATTCATAATATGCATATACCTCGAGTCCATACATCACGATTTAATTTACTCCTTTCCGAAGGTATAACTCCCGGCCTGTTTGCTTGTGGACCCTTTCAATATCTCCTTTTTGCTTGTCTTCAGGCCCGATGACCCCCCTTTTCGTGTCGTTTTACATTGTTTTTATAGCTTGTCGGCAATATTACAACAAAATTAAAACAAATCCCTCGATCGTTCCGACATGATGCTCCCTGTTTTTGGCCCCACCACATTTAAACCTTGTGGTGGCACCTATCTACGATAGTCACCACCCCGTCCCCTAATATACGCCCCTCCCCTCCCCTTTACAATCCCCCCCCCCCCCCGAGTCGGGTCCCGGTCCCATGTCCAATCATTTCGTTGCTGGCCAAAAACCAGAGAAGTACCTGGGCGCAATTTCAACGTAGAGGTCGCTTGTACACAAAAGTTCGGGAAAACAATAATAATGGCTTCGCAGGTGAGTCCGTGTGAATTATCTGGCACATGAATTTGTTGTTAATCCGGAGGGGTGTTATGAATTCATGTCGCTTTTGCAATCGCTTTGCTTATGAAAATGTGGCGCTGATTGTCAGTGGATGTGTAAACTGTGTTATGGGCTGTGAGTCGTAAAATTAACAAAACACCGAGTGATTATTGCAGTGTGCTAGAGTCGAGGCAGCCAATGTCAATGGCCTAGCATACGTACGGCACCGGCACTGCAGGCGAGGGCATGCACACATGCATGGCAGTTTCCGTCGTCTTTCCATTCTGAATAGCTGAACACACCTTGGCCTTGCACTTGTCTTGGTCCCTGTGTGTCCAGGCAATGTGTATTCTGAGAGTCAGAGATATGGTACGGCATAGGGGTACACAGGATTTTGGCAAGGGGGGGGGGGGTCGGCTGTTCATCCGCGGCCATGACGAAAAGCTATTTTTTGGCTAGTATAGACTATAGTCGGGTGTCCCGCACCTCGCCATAGTTAATGTTTTTTGCATATTTTGCACTCAGTACGTCATCCAAATTCTATGAAATTATACTCACATAAAGAGAAAATGCTGAAGACTCCAACAGAATAAAAAGTTCAGTGATCGATGCATGTGATTGCTTTCTAGATATCACCGTCAAACGCGAACGATGTCATTTTACTTGTGCGTTGGAAATGGGGCCCGCACCTCGCCACCCCGCTCCGCCATAGACAATGCACGTTGAGGACGCGCGCGGAGATTACACTGATCTCTATGTAAAAACATCAACGCATAGCTGTAACACACGTTTCTGCTAATTTTATGATTTTCGATCCAAAATTCCGTTTTGTTTAATTTTGAGTGGTTTTGGAATATCATGGCAAGTGTTTAGCGTACTGCACACAGCCCAACGCGTATTGTTTGTTAAGCGCGCTTCTATTCCATTTTACGCGGGGTGGCGGTATTAGGGCCCCTGGCGAGGTGCGGGCCCCCTACTATACTGCGCTGCGACTGCTCTCCCCCCCTCCCCCCAATTTTATTGTTACTAGCCAAACTGCAACTAAAAAGTAACACGTAACAGCATCTGACAAGCAGAGGTCAGGGTAGACCGAAGGCTCCGGCCTTAGTATTGAGTTCGGTCGTTTTTGAGAGGTTTTTAACGGACAATTTGGACGGATATTTTACATTTACCTTTAACTCTCCTACAACGCTTAGTAAAGGGACCCTGAATCGACCGTCGCCAAGTATCGACGCACACGGGGAATAAAAAATATTTTTGCATGCTGAAAAAAACTCTATACATCGTATCCATGCACTTAGCACACATGTTAACACACATCTCATACTGATCCCAAACATGCCACAAACATTGCTCAAATTTTCTCATTAAAATGTCGATTTTTTTGTCCGAAAATGCGATGTCGCCGCGATTTTAGAAATGCGCCATGCTTAGCACCTGTGCTAAAGGCAGAGGGGGTCCACAAAAACCCGTAAAAAAAACGAAAAATCAACGAAATTTGACGTGGTTTTTACATACGATAATCACAACAGCAGCTCTATCTACTAAAGCCACTGAGTAGGGCTGAGAAAAAAAAAAGCGGTTAGCCAATCGCGATCAGGATTCTCTGCCTGCACGCGATGCGGTACGGCTCTTCAATGACCCGCACGCGGTGCACCAACACGCTGCGGAGAGCCGCTGGGACTCGCGCCTGTTACGGCCCGTCACGGTGAATTGCCGGTTTGCCGCTGTGCGTGCGGCGCGCGCACGCGGCGCGGCAGGCAACATAGAGTTTGTAGCATAGGTCAATTGACGGGCATACCCGGCCATTCTTGGGCCACATGAATACTTATCGCGATCGAGTTTCTTTGCATACTTTATTCCAGTTTTCGAAAGGTTTATTTCCAGATTGGTGAAAGGTAATACATATACTTTATTACATCCATGTATACTTTATCAATCGTGTATAGAAAGAAAGCTATTAATGCAAAAGTGCTTAAGTTGGTCGAATTCATGGGTACTTTTACTAAGACGAAAACCTCTGGAACTCACGCAATACCGATGATAAATCCTGCGGGGACCCCGAATCTCGGGGGACTGAGGTGAGCTACCTTGCGCCAGTGGAAGCAATTTCTCACTTGTGCATGTAATAAATCGTATGAAATCGGTCATTTTCCGTCCGTTCAGTGCCCCCGAGATTCGGGGTCACCGCAGGATTTATCGTCGGTATTGCGCGAGTTCCAGAGGTTTCGGTCTTAGTATAGAGGAGAGTAAAAGGTAAATGTAAAATATCCGTGCAAATTGTCTGTTAAAAACCTCTGAAAAACGACCGAACTCGATACTAAGGCCGGAGCCTTTGGTCTAAGGTCAGGGGGACTACAACGACGACGAAAAGCAATTTTTGCCTGCCAATTTTTTTTTCTTCACTAGCCAAACTGCACCCAAAAAACATCTGACATATCGTTGGTGACATTTACGTACCGGTGAATTTTGTATATCAAACAAATGTAACATTCACCGGTACGTGAAATCACCAACGATAGTGTATGTGGGGGGCCAGGGCAGGGGACCAGTGACCAAGAAAATGAATTTTTGCCTGCCAAAAAACATTTTCAAACCAAAATCATGCCCTACTCCTACGGCCCATGCTTCCATGTCGGCTAAGACTAGGGCCCATTTTGCATGAAAGGGGGGAGTTTTGGAGTGTTTTGTAAAAGGGAGGAGGAGGGGGGTTGCTTAAAATAGGCTTCTGAAATGTTGAGTCCTTAATTTTCATATCATAAAATGTTTCTGAAGGTCAATCTGGACTAGCCATAAATCAATATTTCAGTATAACTTTGTAAAAGACTGAATTTCAAAGTTCATTTTTGTGTGTCACTACTGCATAAAAAAGATTATCCATTACTTTGTACACAAAAGTATGGAGTTGTCCCTACTGTATGTGTGACAAAGAGCATGTAGAATAGGGCTGGTGGAGGCATTCTGCATTAGAACTGCAATTTAGCCAAAATGGTCAAAAGGAGATTCTCTTGTGGCATTGCCTGCTAAGTATTATGAAATCAGGCAAAGAAAAAGGAACAGAGGATGAAGTTAATCACTCTACATGTAGGCTAACTGGAATGATTTATCATAGAGACTTCTAGATTAAGTTGGGATTTGAGTGGAAAATTACAATTAGTATGTCTTGTGTGTTAGGCCTGAATAAATGGTATAATGTTGAAATGAAAACTATAACCAGAAAATATTACTTCAAATGGTACTAAATTAATAGCCAGCAAAACTACTTCCACCAGCTGGCTTGTTCATTATAAAAGCACCTCACTATATAGACATTCAGAGTTTTATTATTTATCTTCAATCAAACTTGGAATTGACCCTGTAAGTTCAGTGCTAGCCTGGAAGGAGGTAGTCAAACCAGGGAGGTGGGAGGGACCTCCCTGAACTGTGATAACAATATAAACAGCCAAATTTTTCTGGAGATAATGATTATGCAATGAACACTGGTTCAGGCATTTGATTATACTACGTTTACATTATGTTCCTGGCGGTCAGAGCAATCGTGTTTCAGGCTGCCGAGGACAATACGGGATGGATGTGCAACAACTAACTGGGGTTAATATTTAGCCAGAGGTTTTTGTTGTATGTCCATACAAGATCAAAAATTCCTTGATCCAGTGTTTGCATTTCCCAGTCATAAAAAGTGTGACAATCAAATCAATTCCTTGGATGAAATTGCAATTTCTTAAAGGTTAGTGACATGATTGGGAACACTTGAAAATGCTTCAAGAACCAAATGAGTTGAAATATATACCAACTATACTCTAGCAGGAGTGGATCTCCCACCTGGGAGGATTTGTCTGTAATTTGTTTACTCAAGGAGAATCAAGCATAAACATGGGAGTATCTTAACTTTATCCGGGGACGATAAGAATAAGCCCCATAGAGAGCCACACAGCAGGTTTCCGTGCTATGAGTGATATTGACATTGTGTATTTTAGAATGAGTCGTTTGACTACAAGATTTTCATAGGAGAATCCTTGCATAGTTTACTTGATTCTAGAGTACATGTTGTTTCAGCCCAAGTTGAGGACTACCCCCAATCATGTCATTTACCTTTAACAGGGAAAGAATTAAAAAAAAAATTTCCAGGTGCTACTTTTTCTGGTTCTTTGCTTTCCAGATATTCTTTTGTATTGAATCCCATGGTAACTTATGGGGGCTCTTTTACAGATTTCAAGGGCTCTTTTGCCATTTCGGGGGTGAAATCGCCCCGCAATCCCGTGTATTTTTTCTAGGGCTGAGTCGAAGCGTCCGTTTAACGTTTACACGCCCGTCAGAAAGTGTAAACGTTTACAAATTTCTGTGTACTTGTAAACAATTTTTACCCTTTTTTCTATTCTAAAACAAGACATCCAAAATCAAACTCCACAATTTCTTTCTAGCGTAATACGGAACTTAATATCAGCGCTAATAATTTCTCTTCCTAAAAAACGAACTCCCCGCGATCCTTTCTAGCGTAATACGGAACTTGATATCAGCGCTAATAATTTCTTATCGTAAAAAACGAATTCCCGACGATCTTTTTTAGTGTTTTACGAAACTTAATTATAGCGCTAATAATTTCTCATCCTAAAAACGAACTCCCTGCGATCCTTTCTAGCGTAATACGGAACTTGATATCAGAGCTAAATTAATTTCTAATCCTGAAAAACGAACTGCCGACGAGCCTTTCTAGTGTTATACGGAACTTAATATAAGCGCTAATAATTTCTGATCCTAAAAAACGATCTGCTGACGATCCTTTCTAGTGTTATACGGAACTTAATATCATCGTTAATAATTTCTGATCCTAAAAAAAGAACCGCCGATGATCTTTTGTAGCATAATATGGAACTTAATATCAGCGGTAATAATTTCTAATCCTAAAAAACGAACTGACGACAATCCTTTCTAGTGTTATAGGGAACTTAATATCAGCGGTAATAATTTCTAATCCTGAAAAACGAACTGACGACAATCCTTTCTAGTGTTATAGGGAACTTAATATCAGCGGTAATAATTTCTAAAACTCCCCGTGATCCTATTTAGCGCAATACGGACCTTGATATTAGCGCTAATTATGTCCGACTCTGAAAAAACGAACTGACAAAACTCCCGACAGTTCTTTTTAACTGATTTGCTGACTTGACAAAATCATTTAAAGTCGTAAACGCCCGTTTAGGAGCACCGTTTAAACAGAAATTTTATTAAACGGGATGACTCAGCCCTAATTTTTTCCCCTGTTCCTTAACCCTTTTAGAGACTAGATACAAGATATCTCGTCTTGAGGTCTACTGGAAATGTGTGTTAAGGCGAAATTAAACTGTCTTCAATGGGTTAAGTTTCCTGAAATTCAAGTTTCATTCATGGTGTCATTTCTGATACTACCTACCATTTTGTCTTTTGATTTGCATAATTTGAATCGATGTGTGATTTGCTTTAACCCAAATTGCAGAGCATAGTTTACGGTAGATTTATGAGCTTGATTTTTTTTTTATGTTTTGTAAATTTTTAAAAAATTAATCAGTGAATTGATTGATGCTTGTATAATTTGTATTTACAGTCAAACCTGTCTTAGCGGCCACCTCTCTATAGCAGCCAACCTGTCTATAGTGGCCACAAAAAATGATTCCCCAGAAAAAAAATCATGTGTTAAAGAACCTGTCTATAGCAGCCACCTGTCTATAAAGATCACAGTTTTTACTTCCCTTGGGTGGCCACTAAAGGCGGGTTTCACTGTATTGTAATAAGTTCATTTAGTGCTTATTATTTATTAATTTATGTTTATTTATTTATTTTTATTTGTTTATTTTTTCAGATACTTGAACATATGCTGGACCATTGCTTCAAATATTATGAGGCCAGATCGGATTTTGGCCAGCATCAGAGGAGCTTACTGTTCTGAGAGAATAAAACATCTTATTGACCTCCCAGCTCAAAACCACGATTAAAAGTTATGCAAAATGATATTAATTTTTTAGCTTCATAGTTTTAAGGAGTAAACCCTTTAACCTAACTGCACTGGCGGGGGGGGGGGCCTGGGAGGGGCCCCCCTCGACGTTTTGTGCGATATACCCGCAATGCGAAAAGCTCTTGCCGCGACGTTTCGTCACTTTTTTCTCGAATCTCCCACATTGTTTAAGACCATTTTCGCGACGTCCGGGTACGTGGTTCCGGAGTTACGCATAATTTTGTACATGCATGTCGCACCAAAAATTGCTCAAAAACGTGAATTCATGTACAATTTCAATACAAATTGTGTTTTCAGCCAAAAATCAAAAATGTATGAATATTTTTGCTAATGCTCATTCAATTTGATTATTTTTATGCTATTTATGATCGCAACACTGTCGCCGACAAATTTCCTCGAAAAAACAATGAAAAACAAAAGGTCGAAAAAACAAGGAAATACATAAGAAATTGCAAAAACAATAAAATACATAAGGAATAAGTTTAGATATCGTAAATTTTTGGTGGTACATTTGCTAAAAACACTACAAAGAGTATCCAGACCAAAAATTAGCACATTTGGAGCTTTATTTAATGATTTAGAGCAAAAAGACTGATTTTACTCAAAAACTACGCATAAATTAGCATAATTAATCAGACGACATTATTTTTGTAAAAAATAACAATACAATTTTGTAGAGTACGTGGCAGGCGACGTGCATGCCGATTGTCGTCGCGATCGCGCGGTCGACGGCCGAGATCATAAGGGGTGGCCTCCGAGGCCCCCCCCCCCCCCAGTTTTTTCATGGAGCCAAATAGCCCAGTACAGTAAGGGTTAAAATGATATACATGTATAACTACTTAACCCATTGCCTCAGAGATTTGGAAAATCCCATATGGAGTTAACACAGAGCACCTCCAGTTTCCGTAGCCAACGAGTTAAAATTGGACCATTCTAACCTATTCAAAAAGTAATTGAAATAAGAGAGAGACTTTAGTAGGTGCAGTTTCACAGAACAGGGAGAAAAGAGGATGTAAGATTACCTTCAATCAGGTGCGCCATGCAGTCTAGAAAAACTGCCAATACCTCGGTTTTGGATTCATTTATAGCCACTAAATTTGACAGTGGATGGAGAAAAGATCACCCTTTTTGATGAGCCGAACTTTAAAAATTTGAGTTGGTCAATCTAAATGACACGTTTTGGTAATTACAAAGAATCGTAATCTGCGATTTTTTGTTGGTTTGGAGCTGGGCGGCGACATATTACAAGAAGAAATATTATGGAAAGAAACCCAAGAAAATGGCCGATTTGACAAAACAATTTAATTTGTGGTTCACAATGATTAATTTCATTCACACTGTTTGTTTTCTTACTTACAGAAAAGGTTGACAAAGGAATTAATGCAAATTCAGAAGGACCCTCCACCCGGGATAAAAGTCAATGAGGAAACAGCATCAAGAACATTGAATACGTAAGTGAAACTGTGTAAAATGAAACAACAGGAAGTACCAGGGTTGGCCGGAATGGGAAATACTGGCGGTAAATACCGATAAATACCGCCTCGATAATTTTTTAGGATAATGGGACATAGATGGAAATACAGGGAAATACTATGAAATATACTTCAATCTTGAATAACTCCAGGTATTGCCCAGGTATTTCCAACACATTTTCAGTCATTTCTCTGTGCCCCCCATACATCCTGACTCCTTACCAGCATATCCCGGTATTTCCTAGCCTTTTGACAAGGCCCTCTCGCTGTATTACGGGCAAGCGAAGCGAGCCCAGCCGAGCGCGCAGCGCGAGGGCCTTTTGAGATCTGATTCCAATTCTTATGTTAGCCCTTTGAATTACCGAATTTTGCTACCCTATTTTGGGTAGCAAAAATCATCCAATCAGCGTGTCTGTCTACTTGATCCTACGTTGAATATGCAATCATACTAGGACCATGTTCGTACAAACTGTTGTTGTAACACGAAACGATCCGGGAAGCGTTCACTTTTCCATTAGGCGTAATAATTCACAAACGCAGATTTTTGCACGCTAAATTGGACCTTACAAAACAAAATGTAAAGAAAAATGCTTCGAATACTCTGTTCAAACAATGAACGTGTACTAATTTGGTGTTTGATGGTATATGTATTGTAGTAACCAACACTGAAGGAATTTCTTTCAACCCACTGAATAGTTGACAAGGCCAAGACAGGGGATCGTAGCGCGCAATTTCATTGGTTGATTCGAACAGAGATCAGTCGTTCCTGTGGTCATGAATAATAATTAATTTTCGAATGCCAAGCAGATGTCAAAAGGCCCTCGCGCTGCCGCGCTCGGCTGGCTCGCTTCGCTCGCCCATTGCAGCGAGAGGGCCATGTCAAAAGGCTAGGTATTTCCCAGTATTTCCCACTTGGGCGGGAAATACTGGAATTTCCCTGGAAATTGCCAACCCTGGGAAGTACTCATTCATGTATTAGTACATGTAGTTAGAGTTAAAATGATTAAGCTTGGTGTTTGTCTGGTATACCAGTATTTGTTTCATTACAGTTATATGTATACTGTAAATGCAGCTTTAGTGTTGTTCATCATTACAATATTGTTAGCATGATTGTGTTTCACTAGACTGTGAAGCAACTCTCTTCAAAATTTTGTGATTCAACAACATTAAAGGTATTGGCTGACATCTACCACAGTTAAAAAAATCTGAGCTACATGATTCCCCATGCTACCATTGTCTTGGATAAGGTCTAAAAATGACGCCCTGAAAAAAAATTGTATTTCAAAATTATTATTTAGTGCTTTAAAAAAGTGAAAAGCGTAAGTTGATTGGATTCACCTTCCCATTTTCTCCCATAGACTTACTGTGTGTACACCTACGCTATTTAAACTCGCCCCGAGTTTTAATTGTTTATTCATGCATAACTTGCCAGTGGCAGTGTAACTTTCCAAACTTTTTTATTCTAGGATGTTTATTTGTCCATATGATCACTACCATGTAGTTCAGATATCAAAATTTGACAATTTTTTAAATTGAAGCTCCACAATGTTAGCCTATCACTTTAATGTTATACAAATAATGAATGTTTATGAGTGCAATGGACAGAATATTTCATGAGGTGAAAGATGAAATAATCCATTCAACGAGGTGCAGCCCGGAGGGGGGGGGGGGGGTGGCACTGCCATTTTCAGGTGTAGACCATGCGCCTGTGAAAAAAAACGAGTAAAAAGGGTTGTTTTTCACGGTTGGACAATGTACTCGCGTACATCGAAAAGGGTATCAAAATAGCCAAAATCAGGAAAAAAAGGGTATACTTTTAACAGAAGGTTTACTTTAAAAGGGTATCTTTTCAGAGTTGAATACTTGTTTAGGGTATCTTTTCAGACTTGAATACTTGTTTAGGGTTTTCTGAGATCGACAGATAATTACTTGTTTAGGGGCCATTTTGAAAGTCCTTACACGCGCATGGTGTACACCTTGTAATGACAGTGCCCCAGGAGTGCAGCCTAGTTGAATGGATCATTAATGTCATCTTTCATTGAATGAAATATTCTGTTCATTGCCACGAATGAAAAAAACATTCATTATTTGTTTTATATGACACCTAAAAATAGTTCCTTGTCATGTACACTTCCTGAATTTAGAAAGAAGAGAGAAGTGCACTGTCATTACAAGGTGTACACCATGCGGCTGTGAAAAAACGATTAAAAAGGGTTGTTTTTCACGGCTCGGGCGACGTACGCGCTTACGTCGAAAAGGGTATCAAAACGCCAAAATCAAGGAAAAAGGGTATCTTTTCAGACTCGAATACTGTTTAGGATCCATTTTGAAAGTCCATACATGCGCATGTGTTACACCTTGCAATGACAGTGCCCCCCCTCCCCCCCCCCCCCCCCCGCCGGGGTGTGTGTGTGTCGTGTGTGTCTATCTGTCTGGTGTGTGTATCGTGGAAAAACAAAAAAAGCAGTCATAAAGCTGAGGCTCGTTTCTTATGTGATACCTGTATCGTTTTGTTTGTCATATGTAGTAGGTATTGTGGTGTGCACCACTTTTAACGAAGCACTTGTAAATGATTAACAGACATACTCAATTGCAGTCATCTATGACAATCTTATAATTCATTGCTTTTCATGTTTAATTTTGTAGTGGATAGTTGATCTCGATGGTGCACCGAACTCCATATATGCTGGGAGAAAAGTTCCAACTTCAATTCAAATTTAGCAGTAATATCCTTTGATCACCAGAGTAGGTACCACTTGAGGCCTTTAAGGCAGTGGATCTCTTTTGCATACCGAAAAATTAACATTGTGTAATATAATGGCAATGAGATGAAAATACCATCTGGGAACCTTTAGCAAAATATGGGACCTGGAAACTCAGTTTTAGTGAAATTATAGTGACCGTTAGACTGTGATTTGAATTTTTTCCGGAGAAAAAATTCCTACCATAGAACCTACACTAATTAGCTATTGTTTTTCTTTTGAATTTTTCAAATCCTACGGAAATAACTGACCCCTAAATTTCACACACATGCCTTTCATCAATAGCCTTAGGGCATGGGTATCTTTTCCTGGTTGTGGGGATGTTTGCAAATGAGATCCACTGCCTTTACATAAATACACCATGTACTCAGAGGCTCCAGTATATATGTATTGGTGCGACAGTCTCTTGTTGGAACTATGACGAGCCCGACGTTGGAGGATTGATGTTTTAATAAGAAAACAGAAAACAGTTTGCATAACCGAGGGCATCATAGTTTCAAGCAGAAACTCTACACCAAAACATAAATTTGTTTCATATCCATCATCGATAATGTAGCACATTATGTCCAATAGAATGCACAAATAAAATACTAGCATATACATGTACGATACTACACAAACAAAACAAAACTGTTTACACTTCCTCAACAAAACTTGTGTCTTCCTTTGCAAAACATGTTTGGTTAAGAATTACTAGACTTAGTGAGCATGCAAATTGCAAACAAAGCACTCAAACATTTTTTTGAAATTATTGGAACACAGTTGTGACACATTTTTAATGTGGCTTTTGTTACAAGCCGTGAGTCGACTCTACCCGGATTGACATCATGTGTGATGTCAATCCGGGTATATAGTCAACTTTTTTCGGATTGACGTCATGGACTGTAGGGCAAGGCCATTTTTCGTGATTTTCCGTAGACTCATCAGTGGTATTTTACAAATCCCTAATGATGATTATTCAAATATTACTAAACCCGTAAATAGGGTTTGTTATCCTTATACCATGTGCACGTTTTTGAGAAAATTAACTACTTATAACGGTTATTTATAATGTCGTGACCAAGTACGTTTTAGCAGTGTACAAACTACTGCAGTCTTCAACTGTGTGCAAAAGTAAATTACGTGGCTGGAATGTCACTCCGTCCTTTCCTCGTCCACAAACTTCGGAGTGCTTGACAACCTATGCATTCACAATGCTTTCGTGAAAACGCAGATGTTTGAAAACCGAATAGAAATTTTGGTGAGGCATTTGAGCACAGCCATTTTATAAATAATGGAGAACTGCATGAATGGTTTTTGTTAGGTTTATTCAAAAGAATACCTTCCCCAGTGCATTCCAATTAACGTAGAGCCACTGGCAATCATAAATATTGATAGGTGTAAAGAGCAATCTAGCAAGTAATATTCGTGTCTGTAAAATCACTGTTGACGGTGATTCCTTCTTTTACGAATGGGACTGAGGAATTTTCCCCACTAATTAGTCGATTATCTCATCAATGCGCATGTAAAATTCGGAGAACAAAGGCTTTTTCTCATCAGCAACTTCACCTTAATCAATTTGTAATGCTATTTTTTAATACCAATCTGGAGACTACGGAACTTTTTTTGTAGAGCGTTATTTGGTCAATGCCTTACAGACCATCACAAGGGCGACACCTCCACGGATATAGTGGGAATATCATCAGTCACATGATGCGCAATTGACCGACCAGGTATCAAGAAACTGACAATAATGGATATAGTTAAATCATTGAGTCTGAGGTGACTGGCATTATAGTACTATTTTCTGAGGAGCGCAGCCCTGAAGGAAATAGTACTATGTCAGTCACTGCATAGACCATAATTTCAACTGATGTCTCGAAAAAGTGCATGCCGTGGTATATTTGATTTATATCCTACATCACAAAATCAAACACAACTGAGTGATAATAAAAAGCAAAAATATTATGAAAGTCACTGTCCCTGGACTTATCTCTGTGAGGTCAAAAATCTAAAATGTTCTTATCCAAATGGCAAAACTTTCCAACAATATTGCAGTATTTCGTAAAAATGGCTTACCTGTACATATTTTGCGAGTTAGATCGTGTGTGATTTTCGCTATCAGTTAATTCTTTACAATTTTGAGTCTTGCCAAAAATAAATCAGGATAGGTCCCTACACCTTATCAACTTCTGTATGCACAGTGGATGTATGTCTCAAAAAAAATTATTCAAGTGAAAAACTGCCTCTTTGGCAAGTGGAAAATATTGTTGTGACATGATGGTTACATCAACGTTAGTTGCAAAGTCTTGGCTTTTAAATGCCATTTGTTTTGTTCAGTTTGCTTGTTTTAATCCGGAGATATGTTAAATTAACAGCAAAAGTGCTGGTAAGCACGACACGTCCAGTGGGCGATGGATTTGTAACATCACAATTCTGAGATATCCTTCGTGTGGCATTGCTCAGTTGATGATCAAAATATTACTCACATGAACCATCCTAAGCCAATCACTATAACAATAATTTTTTGATGTACAATATAAAAAATGTTATCCCCCCCCCCCCAATCAGCCGAAATTGACCGATATGATCAATTATTATCTAAATGGGGGGTTTTAAGCGCCGTGATATTATCGCTTATCCCGCGCGCAAAGGAATGCGCGTATACGCGCTACCGTGAGACGCGTATGATATCGAAAATATCATACGTGGTCGAAAAAATATCAGTTACATCCGGGTACTTTTGTATTAGTTTACGAGTTAATTAAGCTTTCCACCCGTGTTTTCCACACAAATAATGTATTAAAAATTTAACCATTTTAAAAAAAAAAATCACCGTATATAGGCCTATTTTTCTTTTGTATAATGTGCTGGCTTTGCTTAATTTACTAAATTATAGACTGAGGAAGATGTGATTTCTGTTGAATACGAAGACTTGAATGTTGTCACACGAACAATAAATCAGAGCGGGCAGTGGTTGCCATTGAAAGACTTGATGATTCGTACAGAATTTTATCAAATTTAAATTTTGATAATTTTCTAGAGTTTAGATAATAATGATAAATTGGAGGGCTTATTTTCGGTGGACAACAGAAAATATTGTACTCCTTATGAAAATATCGGACTCGGTCTGGCGACTCGTCCATATTGTCACAAGTCATACAATATTTTTTGTGCACCTCAAAGCCATCCAATATTATATAATAGATTACTGGGTCTTGCTGCCAAGTTATTATAGTTCAAAGGCATTTAACATGCTTTAAAATTGAGATAGCAATGTTGAAATTTACTTCTTATTAATGGCAGATTGTGGCTTGCTATTTTTTCCAGTCAGTTTTCAATCTATAGTCTGGGCGACACACCCACACATATTTTTGTCTATTCACCAAGGTGATGCGAGACTAATAGATCCTTGGCATTGCCATTAACGTGAATAACCTTGCAACCATGTGCTTGTTAGTAACCGGATGGTAGATAAATTTATAGGGACCTTAATGTTATTTGGGGGTCAATATCATCTACCAAATAGCTTGGTCTATTTGAGGTTTAAATGGATTTTCTTTTCCCTGTAGGGCTCAGTACACAATTTTTCATCCATTTTCTTGTTTCTATCCAACAGGTGGTCTTTACCGGTAACAACATCCCCGTCCATCCACACGTCTACAGCAACGGTCACATATGTCTATCGATCCTGACGGAGGATTGGTCTCCGGCACTCTCCGTACAGTCCGTCTGTCTTAGTATAGTTAGCATGCTCAGCAGTTGTACAGAAAAAGTGAGTTTATCTGGGCCCCGTTTCATAAACGTTGATATCATCTCAACTTTCCATTCTACTGCAATTTGTGTAAAAATCCAAGGCTCCGATTGGCTGTGAAGCACCGTTGCCATGGTAGTTGCCATTAGAATGGCAAGTTGACATGATGTCAACTTTTATGAAACAGGGCCGTGGAGCAAGTGGACAACTCTGCCCTACCATGGCAATTTAGGAAACAAGTGACTTCTCCTAATATGAGCAATTTGTGTCTGTCATTTTCATTGGCATCAATGCAACTTCATTGCAGTTGGACTTCTTTCAAAAGAATAATTTCTTCTTCTCTAAATTTTTCCTGAAGGTACAGCTTATTATTCAAATTTGAGCAATATGTTACTTGATTCCTGTTGGTAAGGCAGAACTGCGATTATGTCTTTGATTCACAAGACAAGAACATGAATGCAGGGCTCCACGCTAACTTTTTTCCTACTTGCCCTATGCCCCCCCCCCCCCAAATTTTCACTTTCAGATTTTTACTTGCCTGAAAATAAACAATACAAACATAAAAAATTATTCCCTCTAATTTTAACCAATGTAGCTTTTTTATAGCAAAAGGTGTGATTTTATGAATTTGAGGAGTCATAAATGAAGAATAATGAACAAAATAATGACGAAAAGTTAACTGAACACGGAAAGTTTTAGACTATTTTGTTTGTTTTTGGTAAGATTTTGGGACATGTTTTGCTCATTTCATGATAAAAATGTTCAGAATTTTACTTGCCTAATTAGGCAAGTAAGTTTTCACATTTCGAGTTTTTACTTGCACGACATAAAATTTTACTTGCCCCAGGCAAGTGGGCAAATGCTAGTGTCGAGCCCTGATGAATGGTAGTTTTATCTCGCCTGCTATGAATAGCAGCAGTGAGATATAGGCTCCACTTTTCCGATGGCGGCGGCTTCAACAATAGACACTTAAAACCAAGATTAAGTTTTTGAATTTTTGGCATAATCTTGAAAGTATAAGTCCTTATTCCTTGGAATTTGGACATAAGGGTTATGAAGTATCACTAATCATACGGGTAGAATTTCAGGTCACAAAACAAAGGTCAAAGGTCATTCAGGTCAACATACTTAGACTATGCTGTGGAGTCAGCATCAAAAACATAACCTAGGATTAGTTTGTTTAGGGCTGCATAAGGGCTTCTAAAATTCAACACGGAATTTGGAAGTTGTTATGCTATTTATGCAAATTTATTCAAAATCACTAATAACACTACTATTTTATTTCTTAGATTTTGATTCGGTTTTATCTGATAGGTCTTGGTGGGGGCTTCCAAATTTCAACACAGAATTTGGAAGTTTGTTACTCATGTTAATTTATGCAAATTTATTCAAAATCACTAAATATGCCATTATTCCTTTATTTCTAGGCAGATTTTGATTCTGTTTGTTTTATCTGATAGCGCATGGTATGGGCTTCAAAATTTGTAGACAGAATTGTGAAAATTGTTAATTATGCTAATTTATTCAATATCACAAAAAATGCAATTTTATTTCTTGATTTTGTTTGTTTTATCTGATAGGCTTGGTAGTGGTTTTTCAAATTTCCACAAAGCATTTGGGAATTCATTAATTATGTTAAAGTGTGCAATTTTTCCAAATCAATGAAAAGTGAAAAAAATAAATAAAAATTATTCCCAAAACTAGCCTATCATATGTTTTTTTTATTAGTGATATATTGGCAAAAATATAATTTCATGCATATATTTGCATAATTTATTAATTTAGGCCCCTCTTTGAGCCATCAAAATAGCCCAAAGGCAGAGATATCTAGGGCTGGGGTCTATGGAAAATATGTGTTGTAGTAAAATCCAACTGTCTCCAACAGGTTAGTAGTGACCCTCTAAAAAGGCGTGTTAAAATCACTCTTCGAATTGGGTGACAAAGCAAGACTGGGTATACAGTAGTGTTGCACGATTTCAGCATTTTAGAGAGTCGACTAGTCGCCCACCAATAGTCGCGACTCCGACTATTAGTCGACCATCAGTGTTCATTGTCTTAGTGTGTTCAAGATTGGTGGTGTGGGGTGCATGGGTGTCGCAGTCGGAGTCGCAGTGAGTGCAACCTATATGGCAACACATGTATAATAGCATTGCACGATTATAGGCTGATCCAAGTACATTTTGGCAGTTCTGTTCTGATAGATTATGGCTGATTCACAATGAAAAACGTAAAGGAAAAGAATAGAGTCAAAAGATCAAGCAACCGTACACATACACAATGCCATCATTTGCCATGACACGATTGGTATTTCTGTTCAATTTTTACATCTTTTGACTCAGTATTTAATACAAATTAACAGGTGATAAAAAGTCGACTATTACGTTCCGATAGTCGGAGTCGCGACTCTGTGTAGGCAGTCACGACTACGACTTTTCGCGACTTAGTCATGCAACACTAGTGTACAGATCTGCAAAATATGCAAACAAAACTGAAAAAAAGGGTTATTTTAAGTGTGAGAATTTTTGCGACAAAAAGTGCTTAAATAAAATGTTTTGCTTTCATTGATGTTCTTCCAACACTCATGTGGCCATTAATATTGCATCAGTATGGTGAAATTCAGCACACTCAGAGGGTTCAATATGATAACTCCCATGTATGTGTTTTTCTTGTGCTCTCATTTCAGAAAAGACCTCCAGATAACAGCTTCTATGTCAAAACATGCAATAAAAGTCCTAAGAAGACAAAATGGTGGTACCATGGTAAGTAGAAAGAGTGGTTTTGTAGGATGACTCCCCTGGAAGACAGCTTCCCTAGGGATGAGTCCCACCTGACAACTCCCCATAGGACAATTACCCGGAGGACAGCTTTCCCCTTGATCCATTATCCAGGGGATTTGACCTCTTGGGCAGCTTTCCTCTGTGGGAGTTGTCTGGGAATGGGGGGGGGGGGGAATTGGTCCTTCAGGGTAGCGCGTCCTCCAGGGGAGTTGTCAGGTGGGAGTCATCCCTGGGGAGTTTTCCTGATACAAGAGAAAGAGTTAGTCCATTCTCCTGTTCAGATAAGTCAAAAAATATCTTGGGCTGCAATTCTTGGGAAAAGAATGTTATGACATAATCAACTTGTTTTCAACAGATCATGACGAATACCATAAAACAATGATCTAAAGCCATCATCATCATCATCGTTTATTTTAGTCAGCATTTTCTCTCTTACGAAGGGTTACTGACTCTCATGCCCATGATGACACTCCTTCCTTCCACTTCTTTCTGTCGTGAGCATCCTCCTCGTTTAGGCCAAACTTACTGCTTTCCTTTTTCAATGTATCTTGAATGCGTAGTCATGATGTTTTATCAGAAAGCTAAATATCATGACTAGTGTTAATATTTCTGTAATTCTCTTACTCTCTATATATATGTATAATTATATATGTATACTTCTATATTAACGGGGGGCCGGGGGGTGTGTTCAATTGACCCCCCCCCCCCCTGACGAATTTCGCGACTATGCCGCTGCGCAAAATGTTTTGACCGCGTTGCTCGCTGACTTTTTACTTTCGAGTCTTGCACATCTTTTGAGACCGTTTTCGCGAAAATCAGACATACCGTTACGACGCTGCGCGACTTTTTATACATGCATGTCAACCCCAAAATTGCTCAAAAATGTTTCGTGTACAAATCAATGCAAATTGTGTTTTCAGCCAAAAACCATAAATGTATGGTTATTTTTGCTTTCACTGGTTGAAGTGAATTAATTTTATGCTGTTTATGATTGCAAAAATGTCTCCAACAAATTTCATCGAAAAAACAATGAAAAACAAAAGGTCAAAAAAACAAAGAAATACGTAAGAAAATACTTTGAAGTCTCGCGCATCATTTGAGACCATTTTCGTGAAAATTGGATGTACCGTTACAATGCTGCACAACTTTTTGTACTTGTTTGTCAGCTCAAAAACGTTAATTTGTGTACAATTCTATTTATTCATATAAATATGGATATTTTCACTTTGATTGGCTGATATTAATTTAGTTTAGAATAATTATATTTTAAAAAGTGTCTGCGACAAATTTTGGTGGAAAAAACCCGTAAAACAAAAGGTTGAAAAAACAAAGAAATACAAAAGTCACAAAACAATAAAATACATAAGAAATTCATTCTGATATGGCAATTTTTTTGGAGATAATTAATAGAAATGTCAGAAAGAATATTTTCACCAAAACTTAGCATTCAACAGTGTATTTTAACTGGGTTATAAACAAAAATAGTTAATGCATTTGCAAAATTAATTATTCAAAAATAAAAATATGTATTTTTTTGAAAATCTAAATATACAGACTAACAAATTACATCCAGCTCATGCAAATTTTCGCGGTGATCGCGCGATCTGTGGCCGAGATCCGACGGGGGGGCCATAATGACCAGAAGTGGATCTTTTAGGGTTAAGAAAAATGAAACCATAATTTTTCATGAAATGTCATGGTTTCTCATGATAGAGGTCACTGGTTCAAGTCCAAGTCATGGGAGGTGCCTTCTTCAGCAAAGCACTTTATCCCTGTTGCCTTTTCCATTGGCCATTGCATAGTATGTAAAGCCTGAGGTCCTACAGAAACTCCTTAACACTCTACCACTTTGGTTGCTGGGTTAAAATTCAGGAATGTTAAAGTGATAGGCTAACATTGTGGAGCTTCAATTTAAAAAATTGTCAAATTTTGATATCTGAACTACATAGTAGTGTTCATATGGACAAATAAACACCCTAGAATAAAAAAAGTTTGGAAAGTTACACTGCCAATGGCAAGTTATGCATGAATTATCAATTAAAACTCGGGGCGAGTTTAAATAGCCTAGGTGTACACACAGTAAGTCTATGGGAGAAAATGGGCAGGTGAATCCGATCAACTTACGATTTTCACTTTTTTAAAGCACTAAATAATCATTTTAAAATACAATTTTTTCAGGGCGTCATTTTTAGACCTTATCAAAGACAGTGGTAGCATGGGGAATCACGTAGCTCAGATTTTTTTAACTGTAATAAATGTTAGCCAATACCTTTAACCAGAAGCTGACTGAACATTTCCTTTTTGTAATTTTTTGGCGTGTTCTTTGTAGATGGCATAACATTGTTTCTTTTTAATCAGTGTATACTTGTTCAAAAACTCAATGACAGTGGGACTGTTTATTTATTTTAACAAAAATATATATATATCAAGTACAAGTTTCAAGTTAAAAAAATAACTGAAATCCTTCAGAATTTTCTTGAAATCCCATGGATTGATGTGAAATTTGTGCATAGTGGAAAAATCAAGTGTCATTTCTAAATCCTTGGAAGATTATTAAAGCAACTTCAAAAAAGTCCTTCATGGAGTCTGCCTTGCTGCTGTCCGCATTAGGGCTGGGCGATGTTTTGATAATATCGAAATTAGTCGATGTTGAAAAAATATTGAATACACGATAATGATCTCATGATTATTTCAAAATATCACCAGAGGCACGATATGGCCCAAAATACCGTCGATTATGAAAATCTATGTGTAATGGGGTAAATGCATGCACTGCATTGGGAGGGACCAAGAAATCCCCATAGCTAAGAATACTCTGCACTGGAGAGGTAAAAACAGGGAGGTAGGAGTAATAACAGAGACCTCCATGCTGTTCAGCTATCAAACTTGTGATAGTGCAAGAGCAGTAGTGCATTGTCAACAAATCTGTCAACACACTGCCAACCAAAAATGCCATTTATAAACAGTCGGCACCAGGAATCTCCAGATCTAGTTACAAGAGGGTCTACAGAAAGCAAGATTATTTTTGACCACATTTTGATAACAGCCCTAAAGTGCACTGTCAATTTAAGCCTAAAATAGATTTATCTTGTTCATCACAAATTTGTTTTTTCAACTCGGGCGATAAATCGTGTTATAATTGACAATGTTTTTTCCACGATAATCGAATGAGGTTTAGATCAAATTTTGCCACCTCTAGTCCGCATTCAGTCTTTCTACCCTTTCATGGTTTCTGCCTCTGCTGTGTGGTTGACCGAGAGCCAGAAGGATGCTATGGCTGTACAATGTATACAGGGTGGCCCAGAAAAAATGCTACACTTGCAATCGTTAATGTCTTCAACATCATCCACAAAATGTCATTGGTGATTATTTCATGGGTTAGAACATTCTTTTTCCAACAAAATGATACCAAGATCATTGATTTTGATTGAGGTGTTTGGATCTTAGGGCTATTTTTCTGAGGCAATGTAATTTCCTAAATTTGCTATTTTTTCACCTCCATCGATCATCAGAACACTGACATATTCTCACGTAATGGCGTTCCATAGAATAAGCTCCATCAAGACAAAGCGCAGGAATGCCCTCGCTTTGATAAGGAAGACGATGTGAGCTACATTACATGTACATCTCCCATTGTCATAGCGGTTTGTCTATGGCATGCTGAGACGCGAGAATATCTCAGTGTTCGATGACCGCCGCTGTTGAAAAATTGGCAAATTTTGGAAACGACATTGCCTTGGAAAAATGGCCACAGGATCCAAATGAATTACTCAAATCAGTTATCACCAGGGTTGTCGCTATGCTGGGCGGCGCCAGGCGGCGCCGCCCACTACCCAAATTTTCCGCCCGGCACTCTGGGCGAAAGACCAGTCTCCCGCCCAGCACTATTTTTCATTACCAGTGATTTTTTGCTTAAACAATGAGAATATTTTCAAGTAAACTAACATCATCAGGCTCAGATAATGGTTATGAATACTACTTTATGACTTCTTATTATAGTGTAACTGTTAAAACGTATACGATATCACTTGCTTAGCAGCGAATCAGCCGTCTACTACCGCGCCACGATGTCGCTGCATTCCAATAGCATGGTCTGGGCAGAAGTAAAATTTCCACCACTCAGAAAAGTCTGGCTACAACCCTGGTTATCACTGTATCATATTTTTGGAAAAAGAATGTTCTAACTACAGAAACAAAAACCAATGACATATTGCAGATGATGTTGAAGAAATTAGCGATCGCAGGTGTAGCATTCTTTCTGGGCCACCCTGTATATCATTAGTGCCCTTGTGGTTCTAAAGTCTAAATCAACAATGTATTTGTGCCACCTGTTGTATACATGCAATGAAGATGGGGCTTTGGTAGGAAGGTTTAGATTTTCTAGCAAGTTAAGCTTACTACATCATGCTTATCCAACATTCACATTCAGTATTTTAACATCTGATTGCAGTCAGTCATAAAATTCAATTCAATTCGTGTTTTATTTCTTGTAATGCTAACAAGTGTACAGTGACATGAATTATTACTTGTTCTACTCTAATTTGATATTTAAACAGTGATAAGGGGAACTAAACAAAACCAACAAAACATGAGTAGGATATAAATATAGCTCTGGACAATAAAGGATGCTTGAGATTATATTTTTACCAAGAATTCAACATTGTGAAAATAGATTGGTCTTATTCCAATATCACAAATATTTACAGTATTCATTTTCTTGAAAAATGGGGGACAATCTATCTTCATAGTACCCTTTTCTGAAGTTTGTGTAATTTAGATAATTTTGAAATTAGAATGTTACCCCAAGTAACATTTTCACTCACCAAATGAGGAAGAATTAATGAAAGTTATAAATGGTAAATAGAATATAATGTAATCTTAAAATTATAAACTGATTTCAATTTATTTGTTTAATAAATTAATTTTGGGGTGTTCAAATCGTAGACACAATCTTCAATGGTCTAAAACAAGATTAAATTTTGAGGGATGCCATTACTTGCTGGGGGTGTTTTTTGGGGGGAAGAGAACTGTG
>JZLH01S0177080.1:0-19374 GCA_001188425.1 Eucidaris tribuloides | reverse complement strand
CGCTACAAGAAATTGCACTGTATGGCCTTCGTAACGCGTACGTTCGTACCAGATAACAAATGGAGTTTAAAAACGTTTCTTGTAAAGTTCCGAAGTAGGTCTTTTTGGATCGTTTTGTTGAAACATTTTTATAGACGTAAAATGTGTAGTGTTTTAGACCTGTTTTAAAAACGTCGGTTTCTGGACGTTTTCATAAACGTTTGAAAGCGTCTCTTAGACCGTAAAGCGATTGTTCGTAAATTTAACCCAAGACTGAGTAACGTAAACCGTTTTAAAACGTTTTAGAAAACGTTTTGCGGAGTTTAAAACGCTTTGTTGGACGTTTTGAAACGAATCGTTTACGTAAAAATGTAAATAAGAGATAATTTTTGAATCTTAGAAGCAATTGTCCATTACTTTTCACTTAAACCTGTTAACTTATATCTATCCAGTACCTTACTCTAGACCTATTCCTGCATACCGATCCAATCTACCTAACTGTCAGATAATTTGACGTTTAGCTGATATATATTCGTATTTTGTAAAGGCAAAGTAAAATAGTGGTTACTTTTTGTTTTTCCAAATTAGGAAGTTATCTATAAAGTGAAATCATTTTCACGGTGTAATATTTTTTGCGACTTTGGTTATGCATTTTTTTGATTTAATCGAATTACTTATTGCCGCTGCGAATTTTATCAAATACACTATTTTTGTTGAAATTGTTTCTTATTAGAGGGGAAGGGTCGTAGAGCTTGATGAGGCAAAAGGACCATAAGTGATTATTGCGAGAAAGGGCTCGAGTTTCGAAGGTATGAGTGGGAAGATGGGGTACAGTGGTGCTTAGGGCGTTGGTTCAACTTATAGGTGGAACAAGTCACGATGACCTATGACCTAACGCAACGCTTTAGCACAGCGTGCAAACACTACGCACCCAGCATCCACCCACCTCCCACGCACACACACACACACATACACGTGCAACACACAACGCAGGCTCACACCAGAAATAAGGTTAAGCCACAAGGACGAGGACAGGCAATAAACGTTTCAATCAAGCGGCAGGGACAAGCGCAACTAACGATTCCAAGCATGACAGGAAAACCAGCACACACGATTAAGACCGACAACACCACACACACACATACCACACACCATTACATACTACACACAAACAACACAGAGCTATCCAGCAACGGAACGCAGGACAGCTAGGCCAGTCACGCGCACACACGACACACACACGAACCAGATCTAACAACAAGCCTGGCGCAGCGACGCACAGAACACGGACATCACTTCGCGTTCCTAGACACACAAAGCTTCGGCAGACGGACGGGGAAACAATATTAGGTGCAATCCGCAGAAACGTAACCACACACACACAACACACTCCACACGAAACAACACACACCACACACACACAACCAAACAACAAACAGCGATGACAAACAGACGGAATGTGGACGGCATCATCGGGATAAACGCGCGAGGTATCAAACGCTGCGCGTTAAACGGCTTATTAGCAAACGGAAACGGCCAGCCACGAACGGGTCGAAGAACGTGCGACAAACGGAGGGTGTGGTAACATCCAAAAACTGGTAACAACTTTGTGCGAAAAACCGCACGGGGACGAGTATTGGAAGGCTACCGTAAAACGTGGGAAAATACGTTGTGAAAACGTGCAACTGAGGACGAAGGAGACAGAACTAAAAATAACTTGTGGTTTGGAACGAAAAGTTCTGGGGGGAGGAGGCCCGGCGCCAGCGCGATGGCCCCGAAAATGACGATAAGCGTGAGAGAAGAGATTAGAGCGTGACGCAGGATTTTGGGCCAAGGGGGGTGTTCCCGCGGCCAAACCTAGGTGAACAGGGGTTCCCCGGTCACGCCGGCGCGCAAACACGAATGGATGGGGGGGGCCGACGTTGAAGGGAAGTGGGTGCACATCAAGGGCCAGGGTGCCCGGCACCAAGCGCCAAAGCAAAGAGGTGGGGGGGGGGGGGGTAGGACGAAAGGTGGTTGCTCCCAAAGGCAAGTGTCAAATTGGTGCACAGGCACGGCCGTCCCAAAACAGCAAAGGGGGGGGGACGGGGAGAGGGATGGGAGTGACGCGTGGTGGGTGGCCTAATCAAGGCCAACGTGCACGGGAGCGCCATGCGCCTAGCAAACACGCAATTGAGGGGGGGGGGCGGGGAAAGGAGGACGTGTGCCCCAAACCATGCGGCCACAAGTGCCGGTGCACGCCCGGTGTCGCCGAAAACGAGAATAGCGCGAGGTGGGAAGAGAGAATGAGCGACGGAGGACGACAGGTGAGGTTGTCCCAATTTCCAGGCCCACAAGATGTTTCAACGGGCAACGCCAGGGGCCGAACCTACGAAGTGAGTGGGTCGGGGGGGGGAGGGACGAAAATGGGTTGCCAAAGCAAGGGCGAAAGGGCCCGGGCCCTGGCGCCGAAACACGAAGAGGGGGGGGGGGGTCACTTGAGGGAAAACGAAAGTCGTTGGCCCAAGCCCAACGAGCCACAAGGTTATCCGGTGTCACGCGGGCCCGAAAACATAAGAGGGGGGGGGGGGGACGAGCGGAGCGGCGGAGTGGACCACAGCTTGTATTGTGCTATCACAATATAACTTAGTGAGCTTCATATTATATTATCTGTTCTTGGGCAACACTCACTTAAACGTAAAAACTTACAGAACTGTTGGTGGCGAGGGGGCGAGCCGGGAGTATATTGATCTCTCTATCATTCTCTAGTATTCTCTCGTGGGGCCGGGCACCCAGGCGCCAAC
Organism: Eucidaris tribuloides; assembly: GCA_001188425.1. Lineage (NCBI taxonomy): Eukaryota > Metazoa > Echinodermata > Echinoidea > Cidaroida > Cidaridae > Eucidaris > Eucidaris tribuloides. The sequence continues at coordinate 16,612 of JZLH01S0177080.1, read as the reverse complement.
CGCGTAGTGGGAGGGGGAGGGGGGAGTAAGGACAAATGGGGGCACCTGTCCAGGGTCCATATGGGCCCACTGCACGCCGGAACGACAACTTCAATTCTACCACGGCGGGAGAGGGGTAGGCAAAATTGGCGTGCAAGATCGAAATCATAGGCGCAGGGTGGCAGACACCACACTGTTAAGAAAAGCGGGGGAGAGCGTGAAAAAAGGGGGGAGGCGGAGAAAAAGGGGGGAAGGGGGGGAAACCCCCTGCGGCCAAAAGTGGGAGTGGTTGAACACCCCAACACCCCCCCGCCTACACGCGGAGTAAAAGTTGAGCATTTACCAGGTACGCGTAACGAGGACCGTGATTGCCGGGCGAGAGCGGCGGAAGGGAAAGCAGGCACAGCCGCGGTGCGAAGGCCCGCTCGAGCCGTACAAGACATTCGCGATTTATAGTCGACGGCTCTAAGCGGCGAGGGTAAAAGTTGCAAAGTCACACTAAACATAAAGCGGCAAGATGGCTATCATGCCCGGGAAGCCCGGAAAGCGTGACGAATCGCACAGGCAAGTGGCACGTAAGGGAGCGGCGGAATGCGATGAGGACGGGCCTGAAGGGCATCGGAGGCAAGGGTTTGGCGGGAAATAAATGACACAGGAGAACGGACCCAGTAACAAAAGAAAAAAGAGGGAGCACGGAGAAAAGCAGGGTGGGGGGTGGGTGGGAGCGTAGGTGACAGGGGAGAGTGTGAAAGGGCGGGAAGGAAGCGAGTCAGGAGTGCTGCGGAAGGCCACAAACGGTGGTCCGGCAGAAAACAGAGGGCGACGCGAGGAGCAGGGACAATCAGGCGAGGGAAAGAAGGGGTGAGGGAAGGAGAAGCGGGAGAGGATAAAGCTGGAACAAGGCAAGTAGGAAGCAGGAGCAAGGCCAGGAGCAAACAACGCGGACAGGAAAGAGAGGGGAAAGACAAGAATTGTGAACGAGACACCAGGTAGCGCTGAACGAAAAACGGGAGACTGGCGGAAGGGGGGGCGGGAGAGAGGAGCGCGCGCAGCAAGTGTTGGAAGCCGGCCAGCACCGGCGTGGTAATATGACAAGGAACATGCAATTGCTGCCTGGGCCTTAATAGTATTAATCACGAGAAGACGAAACGGTATCACGGCAATGGGGCATTATCGCTAAATGTGGCATGTTAAAGGAGCAAACGCTGGATTGAAGCAGCCCCTGGCATGGGGCAGCGAAGACGAAATAGGTGCTTATGACCAATGGTTACCGGAAAGGTGAAATGGCCCAATGGGGACATGTTTACCAATATCCATCGAAATGGTGTCCAGGCCTTGGGCACGTTAAGGGTATGCATGAGGGGGGGTCCCACAGGGATCTATTGCCCCCAAATTGGGCAGCCGACGTGGAATAGATTGACTGTACTCCGGGTGCAAGGAACCATTAAAATAGAGGCCCTTTCGTGGGGCCTTGCAACCAAAGTTCAGCGCTTGTGTGGTGTACCGAAACAAATAAACTCAGGGCCAGGGAGAAAATGGGGGGGATCCTAAATCCGGGTGTTATCATTAAATGTTGATTTGAGCACCCCAACCTTCTCATGACGGAAAGGGAGTGGCGAAGGTTGCGTCATTATTAAAAACATGATAGTGTATAATTATTATCCGCCGGCGTGAGACCCGGAAGCCTTTTGAGTTCGGGCCGGTGCTGAGGCTGTACGAAGATCGTACAGCTATCGTACAGAGATCGCGCGATAGCCCTGTAGTCTCCTTGGCCCCTTCACAGATCGTTCGATATCGTACAGAGATTGTACCACATCGTACAGAAATCGTACGATATCGTGCAGGGGGTCACAGAGAATGTGTATATCCATTGTGTCATTTTAGTGTTCGAGTACCCACTACAATAGCCGATATCGTACAATGACTGTACGATCAGCGCAAGGCGATGTCTTGCGTCGAACTTACGATGCCATCTACGATAAGTCTACGGGCTACGGGCTTACGATTTCAAAAATTTGTCAAACCTTCACGCTAAACAAAAATAATCGTAGAGGCTACGATGCCCCTAGGGAGTCCACGAAATCGTACGAAAATCGTACAGTCAAAGCTTGTCACCGTACGGAGATCGCACGATATGGAAGATACGATGAGTTTACGGGCCTCGTAAAGTCATCGTAGGCCAAATGTGACCAAGGCTATTTGGGGAGGAGTAAAAAAAAAAATAGTACGGAGGTTGCAACCTCATGGGGTCATCGTACGATCTCTCTACGATATTGCAAGATATCTGTGAAGAGGCTGAGGAGACGGCAGGTTAACTGCACTGATATCGCACGATCTCTGTACGATAGCTGTACGATATCCGTACAGACTCTACACCTGCTTGAACTCAAGGGCCCGTACAAGAAATCGCACGATGCTCGTAGAAATGTGAACGCAAACCTCGTAGACCGTAGCCATCTGCGATGCCCCCAGAATCGTACGATACATCGTAGCTAAAGTTATCGTACGGTGTCCGCAGTCAAATGTGACTGAGGCCTTACTGCGCTATGAGCACCTACATCGATAGGTGGATTTTAGCGCATTATAAAATGTCACTACTACTACTACTACTAGCTACTAACTAACTACAAAGTAATTTCTTATATAGCGCTATATCTAGTCACAAACGACTTCGAGCGCTTGATGCTCTCATAGTATCAAACAATATTTTTGACAAACCTACCTAAAGGAAAAAGAAATTAAAAACACCATTATTTGTATAACTTGTATTGAATAGAAAAGGTACAATAATAAAACAATACAATAACAATGATTGAGAAGAAACAATATCATATCGAGAAACACTGGTGTGATCGAGCAAATAAATATGCCTTAACATGTAGTTGAAAAGTATCTAGGCTGTGCAAAAAGTGTGCATGTTACGAATTTTATGTGGAAGTTTATTCCAAAGTGATGGAGACATACGAAGGAAGGAGCGATTCCCGTAGGTTGTCCGAGTTTTAGGAACATGTAGAACCGTCTGTAAGCTGACTGCTTCACTGTCACTAGTCCTGAAGATATCTAGGGGCCATGTTATGCCATGCCTTGAAAACAAGGGTAAGAATCTTGTACTCAATCCTCTTTCAGACTGGAAACCAATGGTATTGTTTTAAAACGTTGCAGTTGTGCTCATAGGCATATTTTCGTTTTGTTTCAGCCTCCTTTGTTCCAACCAATGGTAGATTCACAAAAACGGTATGCAAGGGTGATATGGATGTAAGCATCGAAATGACTGAACGGCCACCCTCAGATACAGAGAAAAACTGGCGGTTTAATGGTACCGCAGATGAAACGGATACACTATATGAAGGACCAAACACAACGTATGTGATCCCTGGAGCAGTGCAGCCATCTAATGGAGGAGTTTATGAAGTCCATTTGGCAGGGCAGAGGAATGCAGCGAGAGGGGGATTGATGAGACTTATTGTCAGAGGTAAGAAAGGGACATGAATTCGATGCGGGCACAGAATTGTTAATGGAGGAAAAGACATTCTTGTCAATAGTAATGCTGCAGAACAGAACCTGTTTATGTTACTATGCTTTTTTTTTAATGAAACATTTTCTGTTCTTCATATATGTTTGTAGTTACGAAAACATTTTTGATTTGTAATTTGTTCTGTTGGTTGTGATGTTTGAGAAATGCAAAATAAAACTGAACTGAACTGAACTGAACTGAACTACAGTGTTTAACGTATTCACGCGTGTGGGGGTGTGTGATAGTGATGCTGGGGGGGGGGGGTTCTATACAGACAATATTGTATCCGTCATAGGTTGATTTTTAGCCCGACCGCAAATCTGGGTGAATCATTGAAAATTGATACAAAAAGGAGGTGTTTTCTGATGAATTAACTATTAGTACACGCTAATACTTTATTTTCTTTTGAAATAGATAAACTTGTATAACATTCAGAATTTTTCGTTAGTATTTCAGCAATATGACCCACCAAACTGCTACATTGTGCTTGGCAATTGGTCCATTAACGTACTTGTCGTCAACATAATAACAACGAATTACTTTCTACTTAAAAAAAACCCCTATAATATCTATACCCCCAATTATGGCACAAAAATAAATTAATAGATTTGCATGTGCGATAATAAAAACGCAAACAATAATATGAAATAAAAACACAAACTCCTCTTCACAAAAAGAAACCTCACATCTAACTGAGACGAGAACTATTAGGTAAAGATTTCTCAATGATTTAATAATGTAGCCACACCAATCGTTTTAATTATTTTGTATCTTTTGGTATTTTATTTAGATTGTCCAGCTGGTCGCTATAATGTGACAGGTGGTTGTGTAGACGTCTGTGACTTATGTTACAATGGAGGCATCTGTGATGACCAGACGGGGAGATGTATCTGTCCTCCTGGATTTCAAGGAAACAACTGTGAAACACGTGCGTGACGGAATAATGCTAAAATTTTATGTCGAGTCTTAAGTGCCTTAAAGACACAAGCTAACATTCTGCTGCTTCAATTTAAAGACAAAAAGTGCCAAACTTTGATGTCGGAGCTACATACTAGTGCTTAAATGGACAAATAAACATCCAAGAGTACAAAAGTTTGGAAAGTTATGCTGCCACTGGTAAAATGGCGTGACTGAACAATTGCCACTGAGGTGGAGCATACAATAGCCTAGATCTGCATACAGTATTCTATTGGAGGAAATTGGCCAGGTGAATCCGGTCAACCTGAGTACTCATACGTTTACACTTTTTTTAAAGCACTTAATAATCATTTTGAAATACAATTTTTTTAGGGCTTCATTTTTAGACCTTATCAAAGACACTTTGTGCATAAAATATTATGTTTTTGAAACTGTGGTCATTCTTAACTTGTGTCTTTAAAGTGATCTAAAATTTGTTGTCCTGTATACAGAGCAAAATGCTGAAATATATCTCTCTGCTTAGAGTGTTGTGAAGCTTTCGTGATATCTTGAAAACATTTTACTGCAAAGTTGTGTCTTCATTTTTACAGACATGTTGTAAACACATAATTAACGAGTAACATTTCATTTCATTAAGTTAAAAAAGAATATTCAGAAGTTGTCAATATTTTTCTTTTTTGTTTTAAATTTGCAGTGTTAAATGTCGTGATATGCTTTCCTTGACATGTTGATTGGCAATGATAAAGAAAATGCCCAAGAGATCTACAACTCCTATGAAAGACGCGGGGTGCTCCCACGGCCCTGCTTGCTTCTATTTGACACAAAAACCTTTCCCTTTTCCTCATCTAAACAATCAAACATCAAACAATGACAAATGCGAATGCCATCTGTATTGGAAATGTTACACTTGAGATCTGGTGTACATTGTTTTGAACAGAAAAGGTGAATGTTTTCTAAATGATGCTAACTGGTTTATGTTTGGTTGCTGCACATGCATTTGGAGCAGAAGAAAACAAAATTAGGAAACAATAAGAATACTTATTTTCTGATCGTTTCTATACACACAGCTTGTGATGGTAGTCGTTTTGGACTCAGATGTGAGTTTCTATGCTCAGCAGGCAATCCTGCCAAAACTGCCTGCAGTGGTTTAATGGTCTGTGTTCCAGACCCTTATGGATGTTCTTGCGCAGCAGGATACAAAGGTTTAGACTGCAGAATAGGTAGTGTATATGGATATTGCCCGCGAAATTTTTTTCCCACGAAGTTGACGGAATAAACCGCTGCAAAAACAAAACCGTACTGCGGGATTCGAACCCGGGTCAAAACGCGCTATCAATACAGCGAGCTATCCAATGTAGCCACACAAAGCGACTCGACAGTTGACGTCTTCTTTAGCAATATATACCAACAGTTCCGAAAGAGCGAGACGTTAAAACCGTAGTGAAAGTACGCATGCGCCGTGCGAGAAAAACTCGTGGGAATAAAAATTTAGCACCCGGGTAACGGTATAACTCAGCCTTAATTAGATTTGATCTAGTATTTTGAGTTCTGAGCCAAGAATACGTTCTCGGATATATCTAAACCCTTGGTACATAATACACAATTTATTTATTTACTGCGCAGATGCAAAATACATTTGATTCACACTGTATATATTGAAAATAACACAAGTGACTAAACACATCCGTGCTTGACACCGTTTTGGATTGAAGATTTCTTAGTTTTATGGTTACCCAATCTGACGAGTATGCATAAACTTCATTCTAATAACTAGGGGTGATGGATTCTTATTAAACAGTATTTTTTTATAATGCATAATGCTGTGTAAAATGAAAGAATATATAATATATATATAAATTGGTTATATGAATAAAATGCGGATTTTTGTATTATTGTTATTATTAACCGGTGTGTTGGCTCAGTTGCCTCACAACCGGGAGATCGGGAGTTAAGCCCGTTCAAACCCCGGCCGCGGCAGACCAAAGGACGTTAAAAGATGGGAGTTTCTGCTACCCTGTTTGGCGTTCAAAGATTTAAGGGATAGAGCAACGTCGATCTGGCGCTGCTCAGTGGCTGCCGGGCCCACGATTAATTGGGCAAAATGAATTTTCAAAGGATTTCAATTTCTGATTTCCATTTCGAACAATAAAATATGGATTACTATTATTATTATTATTATTATTATCATTACTGTTTATTGTCTTTTTAAAAATAAATTTTATACTTGATAAAGAATTGTTCTAATCAAAGTAGGTCGTGATCAAAACATGGTTGATTAGAACCCCTTTACTAAAAACAAATTGTATGTAGTATTTTTTGTTTCTTTGTCAGAATGTGGTGATGGTGAGTATGGATCAAGTTGTACCCAATCCTGTCATTGTGAGTCAGGGCAGTGTGATCGGTTCACAGGAGAGTGTACAGGTGCCTCAGCACGATGCTCGGCGGGTTGGACAGGGACCAACTGTCAAAGTAAGTACAAGAAATGCTTCAGTCTCAGCAGTAACAAGGCAGACTAAGTATTAATAATCAGATAATGGAGTTATAAAATTGAAAACAGTGCTAAATGGTGGTTACAATTAAGCCAAAAATTAGTGCATTTCCTGTTTTATGTTAAATTGGCATCATTGACAAATACAACTTACAAGCTGCAGTATTGAATCTGCATTTGGTTCTATGTGATGACATTTATGTAGGGTTCGGCGTAAGCACGAGACTGTTTCCATTATGGTTTCTGAAGTAGTTGGGAAATAATCCCTTGTCCGGATTCATTGTCCAACTACTATTACCATATGGTTGGTACCTAACGTTGTTAAAATCACAAGAACAAAAATTCAAACAAAACATTGAATTGAGCGGGGAATGACTTTCTGATATTAATCTGCGTATGATTTCCCATGCATTGTGTTGCTGTAACAACAAGATAACTCATAGAACATTTAGAAAAAATATCACTCAATGCATGCAAATAGATGCTGAAACACAATTGCATCAAATTCAATGGCAAGTGTATTCAATTATAATTATATGAAAACAAATCGGTTTAAATCAATTCTTAATTATGATTGTTTTGCTTGTTAATTCCATTTAGAATGTATACCCGGAAGATATGGACCAGATTGTTTAGGTAAGTTGCCCCAGAGATTTGCAGAGTAAAACAGCAAACAAGACAGAAAATATCGTCACCCCTGCCAAAATTGTTTTTAAATCAATGGTGACAAATCAAATCCTGCCCATCTCAAGCAAGAAGAATGACCTTAGTTCTTTTATTGATAGTCTGTATACATCCTTTGAGGATCAGAGATGGAATCTATTACCGAAGGCAACTCTGAAAACAATCCATTAATCGAGCAAACACCAACTAGTGCATAAATTATTGAAATTTAGACAAAGATAGTATATGCAGTACTATAATGATAAATACAGAAAGACAGCACACAATCTGCACTCTGGCTTACGTATACTTGCAATTATGGTTTGAGTTCATATTTCGTGACAATGTGAGGTTAAAACTTATTCTGTTCGTAAATTTGAAATTTTTGAAAAATCTTGGAACCCAGAATGTGTGTCCTGGCCTGTGTCATCTGTGTTGTAGTTTGGTAAATGCGCACTGTCTGATTGCTGTAATAGTTACATGTAAAATATAAGAAGAAATGAATAAATTAAATGTTATTAACTAGTACAAGGCATCTCTTTGCTGCAAAAATAAGTAATGTAGTACGTTTAAACAACATGTTTATTGGTATGCATATTATATAAAGGTTCATAGGTTGCCTACCCGCTTCACTGACTGTTGATCAAGCTTTCATGCAATTGTGGGCTTCTTTTCCACCTCAATTCGTACATTAATTTACCTCATAATCATGATAATCTCGTGTTTATGATATTTTGTTCCAGAATGTAGACATACTTTGCTTGTTTCATGTATATCTTGTTTAAATGTGGTAGTGAAATTGAATTAAAACATGTTATACGAAATCCCAATAAAGTTGTTTGGTCACGGGACATGTATGGAAAAATGGCTGGTAAATCTAATTGATCTTATAAACAGTGAACATGTATTTTTGTTGTATTTCGATACAAGAACTTGACTGTGAAATACTCAATCACATGGTCTACTGGTCTGCTAGTTGTTTAATTCATTTCAGTTTGTTTTCTGAATAGGACCTCTTACTCTGAGCAATATACAGGTCAACAGAGGTCAAGAAACCAATTTTACCTGTAGCATCACTGGTAGCCAACTTCTATCTTCTGCATCGCCTGTCTTCGAGCTAAATAGACGGCACGACGATGGTCGTTTTTACCAAAATGGAATAACCAGAACTAACGTACAGGACATGACAGCAACATTTCAAGTGGAGGATGTTCAGTATGGAGAAGTCTTTCGTTGTTGTTTACGGGACGTAAACGCCTTTTGTAGTGAACTGATTGCGGCAGATTTGTTTGGTAAGTATTCAAGCTGACAGTGGCCATGTCAAAAATCCACACTCCGCAGACGTCTGCAGTCTATCCACAGAAAAATGGAAAATACAGTACACTAAAGGAATTAGACATTGTACCTACAATTTTCTCTGGAGCAGCTGTTGAAAGTGGTGTTTAGAATACATTCGTAGTTTTACCATAAACTTAAATAGTATAATGTTTAATGTGTAGAAACATAAATTATCCTTTCTTAATCTATTCTCATTATTGACAAACAGAAATGAAATATAATAATTTCTGCTGCGCCAAATGGCACACTTCAACTAAAGTGAACCTCATTGAAAGCTTATAGGGAAATGATAAGAGTGGAAGTAGTCCCCACTTTAGGACAGAATTTTCCCATAGTTAAAGTTTCTGTTGTAAAAATTTCATAGTCATACATTTCCTCTTTGTTGTGCAATTATTATCAGAAACAACTGTGACGGTAAAATTTATAGTTTAATACTTGTTTCTCTTCAAGTAAACAAATTCAAGATAAATCCGTTTGGCCCGAGTATACACTCAAACCGGTGTTGATATATGTTTCAACTCACTTGGTTCGTGACTCATTCTTGAATCCTCTCAATCATGCCACTTCCCTATAAGGTGTCATGCAACAACTCGTAACAACGTCAATAGGCGCAACACCAACGACTACCCGTTGGTGCTATATCGCAACACCAATACACTGGCGCCGTTCATTGCGCAGTTGAGGGTACAGTTGCTCAGTGGAAAAGTGAAAAGTTTCAAGGGATTCGTTAGTGCAGCAATTTAAAATTATAACAGTCTTACAGATTTTTATCATGATAGATTTATAACAGATCTTTGTAACTAAGAACGTTGTTATGTAAACACTATAATTACACAATATCGGGCTCTAGAGCCGTGGGTACTGGGGGTGCTGCAACACCCGCGGATTTTTTAAGGGGGAAACAGGACCCCTACGAATTTTGCTCCATCATCTCTTGTTAGAACTTAAACATTTGCCTTGTTGGCCTGCTTTTGGACCCTGTATTTTTTTTGTACTCGTCGCATGAATATACACCATAATTCTAAATGCCTACTTTGGGACCGTACGCCATTTTTCTTTTATTTGTTCTTGAAATCATATTGCACCATAATATGGGCTGATATCCGCAGATCAAATCCCCTCGCACCATGTACGAGGGGCTGCATAGGAACATGAATGTACGATGTATGTGTTTCCACCAGCTTATGTACTCTTGTTTTTGTGGCTTTAGTGTTACCACAGTTATCGAACCCTCCCCGTATTACTGCAATGACCAATGACTCGGTAACCCTGATGTGGGATGCATGGCAGGCAGGCACAGATATCGGTGATGGACCGTTGGTGAAATACAACGTTTACTTTCGAGATCCAGCCCTCACGCAAGACTGGACTCTGGTCAGTAGGTCTGATGGTCTGGCATCATCAGAAACCATCAGAAACCTTAGTCCAGACACGAACTACATGTTTGCTGTATCGGCTGTCAGGGAAGGAATGGGAGGAGAAGGAAATAGAAGAGAAGTAGCTGGAAGTACACGTTGCTCACGTAAGACTGAAGTTACTATTCAGTAGTTCAAAGAAAGTAAAAAATATATTATGGTCAGTAATACATTATTTTTAAAGTTTCCTTTTAAGGTTTCATATATTGCTTCTTTGCATGAACAACAAATTCAAAGCACATGCTGTATATATTTCAGCTAATGCCTGAAACTATACATGCAGAAAGTTCTTGATAGATTGGAAACATATCAAATAAACTTCGATATAACCAGTACCTGAAAGCTTAGTAGCACATAGAAAGAATAAAACAGTGGTTGTGTGGTTGGAATTTCACGATTATTCCGCTGCGCGAAATTGTTTGACCGCGCCGTTCCCTGGCTTTTTACTTTCGAGTCTCGCGCATCGTTTGAGACCATTTTCGCTAAAATCGGACATACCGTTACGACGCTGCGCGACTTTTCGTACATGCATGTCAGCTCCAAAATTGGTAAAAAACGTGATTTTGTGTACAAAATCAATGCAAATTGTGTTTTCAGCCAAAAAATCATTAAAGTATGATTATTTTTACTTTTACTGGTTGAAATGGATTACTTTTATGCTGTAAATGATTGCAAAAGTGTCCCCGACAAATTTCATCGAAAACACAATAAAAAAGGTAGAAAAAACCAAAGAAATACGTAAGAAATTCACAAAACAATAAAATACATCAGAAATTCATTCTGATTCGGCGATATTTTTCTGTACGTAATTGTTAGAAATGTCAGAAAGAATATTTTCACCAAAACTTAGCACTCTACAAGCTATTTTACGTGAATTATAGCCAAAAATATGATTTTATTCATAAATTTGCATAATTAATCATTAAAAAATAAAATATGTATTTTGTGAAAATCTAATGATACATGCTTGTAGATTACATCCAACTCTATGCGCATGCAAATTTTCGCGGCCATCGCGCGATGTGCGGCCGAGATCTGATTGGGGGAGGGGGGGGGGGCATATGTCTCTCCCCCCCCCCCCCGATGACAAGACCGGAGATATCCCGGATCTATTAGGGTTAACGGTAATTTGCCTATAACTTTAAATCATCGGCTTATTTCACATGAAATCAAAGTATCGTGATTTTTTTGTAGATCCTTCTGTCAGTCTGTCAAGTGCGAATATCAAATAAGGCAATGGTTTTCAAATATGAGACAATTTACTGTTGGTGCTCTACTGTTAAGAGCACATGTCTTGCTAACGACATTGTGTCAACCACACGAAAAAGTTCTTACAAATTGAGTCTGAACAAGCCAACGAAATATTTATCATGAAAATAAATATTTTAAATGTAAAGAGTGTCGTTCAGTTCAAATTTCATTTGATCTTTGAATTCTCTTTTCTGTTTTGTTTTCGTTTTCGTGACTTTTGTGGAGTTTTACAGTTTGTCACAACGAGGAGATGTGTGATCAGAATCTAAGTACAGAAACAATGAAGGCTGAATGTTTAATTTGTCATATTGATATTATGAAGTAATTATAGACTTTCTCAAATATCTGAAAAATGATTTTGCAGATAATTTCATGTCCTACAAGGATACTCCAAAGATACTGAATTGTGTACAACGACTGCTGTATATATCCTACTTTTTCTTCATCAATTCCTGAGTTGCCATCATTTGTATGAGAGAGGGAGACTGTGTTTATCTGAATTCAATGTCAGTATGAAGTATCTCAGACTACTTGTTGAGTCATATATCCTGAAACTCATTTTTGTTTTTACGCGCCTTTTTATCAGCTCCCTCTCAAAGTCCAACGTCGGTACAGGCTCACAACACAACTACACCAAGGCTGATAAGAGTGACATGGGAGGTAATTCATCGTAAATTTCTTAATCATTGTTGGTCTAATGAGTTTGCATTAAGTCTTGACCCCCCCCCCCCAAAAAAAAAACTCATAGTAGATAAAAGATAAATAAATGTTTTTCTCAAGTTTCAAAAAATAAAATAAAAATAAGATAAATAACTAGTATAATTAACCTTCAGAACTTGTGTGTGTAAAGTGGACATGAAACCAAGTTCAGATCAATCCTCATAAAAACCAGTGAGATGATGTTAATCGCTAAACATAAAACGAGAGTGTGATACAATGAGACAGTTTTTTTGACAATATTTTCATATTTATCTATTTGTTGCATGATTTATTTTAGAATCCGACAACGGATGCTAATTGTCGAAGTGGCTATACCGATATGAAAATCTACTACTTCACTTTTTCTTCAAATACGATGTCGATAGAGGTCCCTGCTGATTCACCGCGGAGTTTTTACATGTATTCTTTGGAGAGTTATACTCAGTATTACATCTACATGACGTCATTGAATAAAGATTCCGAGAGTAAAATGAGTGAGGTTGTGACTGCTTTTACAATCGAAGAAAGTAAGTTACAAGACGATTCACCTGTATAATGTCTTTTTATGCCTCCGCAACGAAGTTGCTGGAGGCATCATGTTTTTAGGTTGTCCGTCCGTTACCGGTTCTCGTTACCGCGATAATTTAAGAACAGCTGATCGGAGTTTAACTAGGACCAAGTGTGTTCTGTGAAGCAACGATGAACTCCCAGGTCGAAAAATCAGTTGACACCTGTTGAAAACCAGTTGGAAATTCAACTGGTCTCAATTGTTTTAATGGGATTAAATGGTATCAACTGGTACCAGTTGAAACCAGTAGAGTTGAAACCAGTTAACAATTGGACCCAGTTGAAACCAAAAATGAAACCAATATAAACCAGTAAAGATCCAAGTTGTAAGCAGTTATCAACTGGTCCCAGTTGAAACCAGTAGGTTTTTAACTGGTCCCAGTTGAAACTAGTAGGTTTTTAACTGGACCCAGTTGAAACCAGTAGGTTTCAACTGGTCCCAGTTGAAACCAGTACATAACTGGTCTCAGTTGAAACCAGTAGATCAACTGGTCCCAGTTGAAACCAGTTCAACTGGTACCAGTAGATCTACTGGTCCCGGTTGAAACCATATATCTACTGGTCCCAGTTAAATCCAGTACATCTACTGGTCCCAGTTAAAACCAGTACATGAACGGATCCCAGTCGAAATCCGTACAGCTACTGGTCCCAGTTGAAACCAGTATATCAACTGGTCCCAGTTAAAACCAGTACATCTACTGGTCCCAGTTAAATCCAGTACATCTGCTGGTCCCAGTTAAAACCAGTACATGAACGGATCCCAGTCGAAATCCGTACAGCTACTGGTCCCAGTTGAAACCAGTACATCAACTGGTCCCAGTTAAAACCAGTACATCTACTGGTCCCAGTTGAATCCAGTACATCTACTGGTCCCAGTTGAATCCAATCAAATGTTGTTTAAATGGTTCCAGTTATGAAAAAAGGCACTCTGCATAATTCATATTTGGAATTATTAGCTGAAGGAAATGTATCTATAATGTTTATTATGGATAAAATATGATACCATATCATAACAATAATAAAAAAAATGGCAAAGACATATGTTTTGCATATTTTACAGATTACCAGTTAAAACCAGTTGAAACCAGTTGGAAACCAGTTGCAATTTGCATATGATTTGCATATTACAGTGTTGCTCCAAAATATACATTTTTCCGTGTTTAATGCGGGTTTAATGGATTAATTACGTACAACATTGTCATGAAAGAAGTCATGGCAAGTATTTAATCACAGTATCATAATTCTTGTGAAGTTAATCAAATTGAGTCATTAAATTAAATTTATTCTTTGATTAAAGAATTATATAGTAACATAACCATGAAATGTTAATACATGTTCTTTATAAGAGGACACGTCAATTCTAAAAAAAAATGAGTTAAATCCGTCTGTGAGCTTGTATTGAAGGTGTTTAACACCATTGCACTCAACAATAGCTCTGTACTACCAATTTCGTAGTGAGGAGTGAATTCAATGAATTATTTAAATAAATTATTATTAATACGTTGTTATTCTTGAAAACTGATACAATTTTGACTGTACAAAGCATCTATTATGATCGATACTGAGGCCGGATGGCAGCGTATATGATTGATACCTGGACCGGTTGTGTACTGGTATATTTCCTACTGGTACCAGTTCCCAACTGGTAGAAATTTCAATTTCCATATTAAAACCATTGGAAACCATTGGAAACTCGCTCTACTGGTTTTCAACTGGTACCAGTTGACCAGTTGTCAACTGCTCTTAACCGGTTTTTCGACCTGGGCTGATTAGATTTTGGAGTTGAAAGGTCAAAGGTACAAGATTACATGGCCGAAAACACGTCTGATTTGGGTTCGTTACCGCAATAAGTTAAGAACGACTAGTCGGATTTCAATGTAACTTGGGTGATATACGTATTATAAGGCACTGATGAACTAATTAGATTTCACAGTTGAAAGGTCAGAGGTCAAAGTTCACGAGGCCCCATACCTGTTATCTTTTATGCGATAACTTTTAATGCGATCACAAGGCTTCCTGTCTGATTTGGGCTTGTTACCCTGATAACTCAGGAGCGGTTTATCGGATAGCATTGTAACGTGGTTCAAGTATTCAGTCTGAAGCACAAATGAAATGATTATATTTCGGAGTTGAAAGGTTAAAGGTCACAAGGCCTTATACATATGATTTTGGCTTGGGTCGAATAAACAGTAAAAGGCCCCGATGAACTGATTACATTTCAGAGTTAAAAGGTCATAGGTCAAAGGTCACAAGGACTTATTAAAACCTCATTTGGTCTCACCACGGTAACTTAAAATTTCTGTTCAAATTGGTTACACGCATAAGGCTTTTCAATCAAATTGGGTGGTAGTACCGACTGCGGAGGCATACCCATCAACTGCACGCAGTCGGACTGCTCTATTTTTTGATATAGGCCTATACATGAATTTGGTAAATGTATGCCTACTTAGACCACAATTCATGAAATACAGCTAAAATCTCGGTAAAAGCCCTAACTCTGTGCCACAATGAAGCATCCGGAACCATGTGTTAACACAAGGAGGTATCAATGAAATGAAGTCGTAAGGAGTAATAATTAATTCAAGTATAACTGCCGGGTTTCTAAGGACTTACTAAAGATTTCTTCAGGTGCTTTGGTAACTTCCGAAGAGAATTTTGTCTCGATGCAGACAGCATCACAATATGGTCACTAGCATTTGCAATTGACCTCATTTCAAAAGATTCCATTGTTTATTTTAGGTGCACCAGCCCCAACTGTCTCCATCATGTCAACGTCATCTTCCATCATTGTTATGTGGGATGCGGCTAGTCCAGCTAATGTCAATGGTAACGTCCAGCGTTATGACATCAGATACACGATGGTGGCACCTACAACGGAACCTTCAGAAACAATCAATGTGACCACCAATCAACTGAAGGGAAATGTGTATGTTATTGAAGGACTGAAGACAGGGAGCAATTATGAAGTTCAGGTAAGTTAGAAACATGTGTGCCTGTGTGTGTACAGAGCATATTTACATACCGATAGATTATTCCTCAACAATGTGTATGCGTGTTGAGGAATAATCTATCGGTATGTACATACACATTTATCGATATAAAAACAATCATTAATGCCATCATTTGACGAGAATGTAATAAAATGTACTGTATTGTAATTGCAAACCATCAGTATCCCTTCCAATATTAATACAAAGATATTTCGGCCTGAAATCCAAAATATCAAAGTACTATAAATAGTATGCTATGTGTAGTGTCAGTAAAAATGTAATTGATTGCTGTCAATTCCAGTTTATGAACACGTAGCTTGATATGCTTTTGTACTAAATACAATAATAAAAACTATTTAATAATCGCACTAAACAGTACAAGTACTTTCACATATCTAATATGAAGGATGCGTTAAATCGCAATCTATTCCTTTACCCAGAATCCACTCCTTTTCTTTGTTCAGGAGATATCTATTTCAATTATTCTTCCCCATTTTTTTCTACGGATATTGAACCAATTATGAGATATCTTGCCAATTTAATCACCCAGTTATCAGGAAGATGTTGACGTAAAGAGATTTTGTGCATGTGTGTTGAGGGATAATCTATTAGTATGTGAAAAAGCTCTGTACACACACACACGGACACATATGCTCACAGACACATTCGGACACAGACACGTAAACACAAACACCCAGACAAACAGAAAGAAACACACACACACACACACACACACACACACACACACACACACACACACACACACACACACACACACACACACACACAC
>JZLH01S0177074.1:6364-19687 GCA_001188425.1 Eucidaris tribuloides | reverse complement strand
GAACGATGCTTCTTAACTTTTCCCAAATCACAAGCCCAAAGTTGCAGTAACTCCGTTTTGCTAAATAACTCCCACTAGTGAATATTGCAAATATTTCACTGTGGCTAATCTCTGACGTCGACTGCGTTTCACGGATGACTATACACCCCACTCCCCTAAAAATGACGAGAAAAAAATATTTATCAGTCTATAAGGACAAATAACATTTCACTATAGCGGCAGTCCTCACCAATATTTGGCGAAAGGGGGAGTTTAAGGGGCAATTGCGGCGGCAAGGAGAAAGTAAAATTTGAATTGCGGGATACATGTAGGGTCTGGGAAACTCGCAGTGCGATAATATCGTGAACGGCAATTCCTTTTTTAATGAAATACTAGTACACACCCTCCATTCCTCAGACAGTCAGTATACCGCGTCTTCCTTATTGATTTACCGGGCTAAATTTGGGGTCATATCGTGGGTGGCGTCACTCGTGCGATTGAAGTGGTAACCAAAGCTGCATCCAAGCACCTCACAATTGGATCATAGGGAATCGCTTTATCTCGGTTTGTTCAATGTTTACCCCTAAAGATGACGGAGAAGGTAAAACTGTACCCCTAAAAGGCATGCAGTGCAGTGCACCATGTAACCCTTAATAGTGTAATTCTGCACAGCTTAATGTATGTGTTCCTAAAACTGGTAAAAATGTTGACCCACAGATGCTTTGTAATCTATGCTCGCCAAGCAGGCCGCGTTCTAACGGGGGGGGGGCGACCTTTGGCAGCTTAAGGCCCACCACCCCCCCCCCCAAAAAAAAAATCGAGGACAAATTCTTTTAAGTGGATATATCTAATAAACATCCCCCTTACTTGATATTCCCCCACCCCCACCCGGCTGAACGACTGATCAGCGACTGGGTTGACCGCGTAAAAAAATTTGGACCTCGATATTTGGTAATGAAAAATATTTTTCGTCTGTACTTAGTCTCTACCCCCCCCCACCCCCCGCGCCGGGGTGACCGAGAAAACTTTTTGGACCTAGGATTTGGCCGCGAATGAGCCCCAGTAGCCCCCTAAAAGTTTTGCTCTAGACTCGCGCCTGCTCGCAAGTGGCATAATTGTTATGAATATTTCTTCTTAATATCACACACGAAACGAAAAATATCGAAGTATTCAGCTCAAAGGGAACCCTTTCCTGAAAAACGTCAAAAGACAGGATAAAATTACAACCGTCCTTTTTTCAAAGACGATCGTCACACGTGGCTTATAGGTTGCTGGATCGCAGGGTATCGAAAATACTTCCGAGTGACCCCCCCCCCCACACACCACACACAGCAACACACACTCTCTCTCTCTCTCTCTCTTCTCTCTCTCTCTCTCGGGACTCAATTTGATGTAGGCCAGGGCCATTTTGATAGTACCCCTGGCCTAATCCATTTGCAAAGTTGCTATCCAGGTGAGGGGAAGGGAGGGGAGACATCGAGTGGCAGCTGTGCCGGAGCCCTTTTGCACCTTAGGTGAATCATATAATGAACCTACTACTTCAAAACCTCAAAATCTCTGAAAGCAAAAGGTTTTAACTTTGTGATAGGTAAACTACCCAATCATCGGCCGTTATAGACATAACTGCAGACACTCGTTCAGAGGATAAGTGGTGATTGCATGACGTGATAAATATAAATCCCGATTTTTTAAAAAATCGCCAAACATGTTGATCTATACGCATCATTATCACTCTGCTTTTAACATCCGAGTTTGTAGTAAAATCAATCTTATATTTCAAATTCATCAAACGTAAAAGTTCCAGATCGTGTACAAGGTTTCTAAAAAAAAAAACAAAAAAAAAATCTTTCATGCCTCTCTTGCGAGTTAGTGATGGCCATAGTTTCAAAAGAGGCAAAGTTTTGATTTAGCTCATTTACCGTAATGGGTGGATTTCCAATGTGTCAGCAACTATTCCACTCTGAGATATATGATCATAGAATGCATTTTGGGTGTAACTAGTGCCGTTTGAGATTTTTCAAAATTGATACGGAAATTTATTTTTCACTACGGTTGTCAATAATACTCTTTCTTCAAACATTAATGACAACGCTTGCAACTATGTACAGACGGCTTGTGACGAAATGGTGGGATAGCTCAGTAGCGTGGCGGCGCGCGGTGCATCGTGTTGAACCCCACCATTCGTCAGAAGCCCCGGCACGCCACCCCCCCCCTCCCTCATTTTGCCAGAAGAGGGGCGTTGGGAGATAGGCGTCGGAACGTTTAAGTCCGAGTATCACATATAATTATGCATGCCCGTGGCGAGAGTGGGGGTGGTAGCCAACTCTTAACTGTTAACGTGCCAAGTCGCAGCTTCTGCACCAAATAATCACATAAAGCCATTTTAGAGGTTCAAATCTTCTGGCATGTTAAGAGTTTAAGAGTGCTTTACCAAGAAAACATGGAGACGCGTGAAAAGAATCCTCGTGCATGAGAACGTTGTTGATAAAAGTGCTCTGCGTGGGACGCCTTCCCTGTGAGAAAATGCCTTTCTTTTCCTTCAACAAAATGATGCGAAAGAGATCATATCAGCGTTGCCAGTAAAGAGAAGAGTCAAAATTTTCACCCTTTTTTCGAATTGCTTTACATATTCCTAGCCATGTTGTGTCGCAATTCAAAATTTATCTTATTTAAGGAGACATTTGGTTGGCTCTGGAATTTCACCTGTTCTAGCACGTAGGAAAGCTGGGATGGCACTTAATTAGTGGGCCCGGATCGCATCGACAAGCTTTAGATTCTTTCCCATAAAAATATGGTATTACAGTCATGGGTTGTTCGTGGATGCGAAAATCAAAGGAACACTACGCGTGGACTTCCTTGGCTGAAAGAATGGTGTATCGTTTTTGTTTGCAGTGCCTGGACAATGTTGACTTTGTAAGAAATTTAATTCTTGTCCTGTGTGAGCGGTTTAAACATGTTTAGTGCATCATGACCTGCCAGTGTGTGTCACAAGAGCTACGCTCATAAACACATCAAGTGTTTAACCTCGTAGAACATACCGCAATCAAACCATGTTTACATGAGATAATGGTTTGACCTTGGACTGTTATTTGGATAAACTGTGGGGAAGTGTATCAAACAGTGAACACATACTTCCTGACCCAGCAAAGTTGTGGTAATGTGTTTTCGGCCTAAATGGTTTGAATGCCTATGCCATTAGTTTCAGAATGACATGCGTCTTCCGCTTCCTTCAATTTCCTCAAGTTAAAAATGAGGGCAATAAATACAATATTAATCGCAATATCATCACGTCGAAGTCGGTATTATCAGTTGTCGACGTAGTCGTTCGTCGTCGTCGTTGCAATCGTCATCCTTTAATCACCTCATCATCATCGATCATCATCATCTCACCACCATGTCATCATTTTCATAATCACCACTATCCTTACATTTCTACATTCTCAAGGTCATAACCATTTAATTTGAATGTGAGAACGTAGTATAGTGTGTTTATTTTCTGAAATCACTGATGTTATCAAGGTGAAATATGATACATTGTTATTTTGTATGTATACTAACGTTACATGATAACATTTTGTTTGAGTTTGCGGTTATTGTACAAATTAGAAAGGTGATGGATAGAACTCTAACCCCTCACTCTTATCAGAAATCACAAGAATTTTCCAAACGCCCAAATTCCTGCTGCACAGGACTACGTGTATTACGAGAGATAGGTCACGTTTCATTCTGCACGTATTAATTAAACACAATAGTGAGGACTTCGGCCAAATCTGAAAACAAAAGCACAGTAATTGCGACCCGGGAATGCGACGTGTAGCATCTCTTTTGCATGCCTAAAAATCAACCATGCGTGAATACACTGTCATATAGGAGAAAATACCACCTGAAAATCTTAAGCAATGTATAGGAGCCAGAAACTCAGTTTTAGTGGAATTATAGTGACCGTTAGACTCTGATTTGAATTTTTGTCTCGCGAGACAAAAACTCCTATACCATAGAACGTACGCTAAACGGTCATCGTTTTTCTTTTGCAGTTTTTAAATTCTAGGTAATTACTGACCCCTAGATTTCACAGACATGTCCTTCAGTAATAGCCTAAGGGCATGAGTTATCTTTTCCTGGTCTGTGGGGATGTGTGCAAATGAGATTCACTACCTTTAATACAATATTTAACAATATTGTATGCCGTATATAAAGCTTTTTGCTTTTATTGCTGTCTCTTCTATCTTATGTTTTTATACTTTGTATATTGTATGTATGTATTTTTTTAAATCAGTGATGGAAATAAATGAAATGAAATGAAAGATATCATGTTTCGATGTCAGGGAATACCATTGTGCATACATTGCATCATATCTGCTTGTCCATTTAGTAGAATTGCTTGATCCCCCCTAAGAAGGGTGGGGAGGAGATTTCTCGTATTTGCGGGCAGAAAATATGTTTAATAGTGTGTGAAAACACAAATCTCACGATTTCTGTGTAAATATAAGTTAAAAAGGGAAGGGGGAAGCTACTCCGGTTTCACAGATTTCTGAAATTTTACCAACAAGATTTTTGAATGGGTGTTGTAACACTCCAGTGGATCAGTGGCGCAGCCAGAGGCAAAGGGGACCATGCCCCCTCCCCCTATACCGTTGATCGGCAAGCAAAAACAAAATTAAAGTAAAAATAATATTAAGAAGTTACAAATAAAATGAAACATAATTCTGAAAATAATACCACTCATATATCCCGGTCAATAATAACATTTGGATAACCTTGGTGGGTGCATCATTGATCTGATAACATTTCATACGCCCTTCAAATTTGCCAACATTTTTTTTTGCGTACGTGCAAAGTAGGTGTAATTGTAGCTTAGGACATGGTGGCTGGGTAATTATTTTTTTTAATAACTGCGGACTTACTCGTGACTACAAACCTGCAATATTTTTTTATGAATTGTTCGGGCACAAAGCCAATGCAAAATCATGAAGAAATAAATCTACCTTTTGCTTATCAATTACAAAACAAAATAATTCAGATCTTGTCGGACAATTTTCAAAAAAAATTTCACCGAATGACGCAGGACACATTTTCTCAGAACCAAGGCTAACAAAATTACGAGATTTAAGATTAAAAATTTCAAGATTTCCTAATAATGGGGAGGGGTCCCCCTCTCATTTAACGCTGGGTGAAATAAAAATGGGTCTATAATTAATCTATTACCCTCCCCCTCTCATAACCACTCCTGACTTCAGACAACAAACCAGCAATGCCGTTCAAAAGCGGGCGAATTGGGGGAAATTTCATGACTTGTTCGGCCACGAGGCCAAAGAACATTTATGAATAAAAAATCAAAACGTTTACTGACTTGTCAATTACAGAACAAAATTCAGATCTTTTAGGAAATTTTCATTTACTTTAGATTTGACTGAATGATAGTACAAAGGAGAACAAATTTAAAGCCCCTAGATTTAGCAAGAATATTGTTAACAAACACTTATTTTTCTCAGAACCAAGGTATGTTTTCAATATTTTCTCCTCCCACACCCAACTCATTCACAATTCATAACCGCTCGCTCGTCAGGTTAACTCCCTATCAGTGAACATTACAACGGTTACCTTACATAGTACTCGACTGGATGTGTGTGTGTGTGTGTGTGTGTGGGGGGGGGTGCGTATTGTGTGTGTTGGTGTGTGTGCTTGGTGCCTCGTTGTGTCGTGTGTGTGTATGTATGTGCTGTAGGGGTGTGGTATGTGTGTGTGTGGGGGGGTGGCGTGCGCGTGGTGTCGCTGTGATAGTGTGTGTGTGTGTGTGTGGTTGTGTGTGTGTTGTGTGTTGTGTGTTGTTGCTGTGTGTGCTGTGTGTGTGTGTGTGTGTGTGTGTGTGGTGTGTGTGTGTGTGTGTGTGTGTGTGTGTGTTGTGTGTATGTGTGTGTGTGTGTGTTGTGTGTGTGTGTGTGTGTGTGTGTGTGTGTGTGGTGTGTGTGTGTGTGTGTGTGTGTCTGTGTCGTGTGTGTGTGTGTGTGGTGTGTGGTGTGTGTGTGTGTGTGTGTGTGTGTGTGGTGTTGTGTGCATGCTGAGCTGAATTTATTAAGCGCCCTTGGACGCTGAATGTTGCAATTCTGCACAATTGTGGGCCTACTATTGAATTCAACAATCGTAATAATTAGTTTTCTCCGTTATGTTTGTACTAGAAAAAACTAACAAATGGCCATAATGCTTAAGCAACATCTCTAGAACAATCACCAGTATCAATGGTGCAATGGGGAAAGCAAGAATTAAAGAAAATGTCAAAATAGAAATTGTCAATATTATCCCCTCAAAATTAATTCAGCACGCAAAGGGTTAACAAAAAATACATAATAACATGAAATTATATAAGAATATGATAACATGAAATTGTATATACAATGAAATCATATATGATAACATGATTTTTTTTTATAATACAATGATATGTAAGGTATTTACAGCTATGCATGCATATAATACATACTTATCTTACATAAAAAACAAATTGCAGTGTATTTGATACAATGTCTTTGTGACATGTTGTAAAATGAAGAGACAAAACATGAAAAAGTATTTATAGACATTATGCATGGGCAAAGGTTCTGACAACATAAGAGAATGTTGTTATAGGGAGAAACCAAAAGTTAGCACAAGTGCTAGTCGTGAATGGTTCTCCCATCATACCTACATTACAGATGCTCATTACAAGGTCTACTCTTCGAAAGTATTTATTCTTTCAATGTAGATTATAAGAAACATAAGTATTCTTAATCACTCAACTTTATTTAACAAATGATTTTTTAGATTTCTTCGAAAAGAAAACCTTGTTCTTTCTTCTCGAATATTTTGGGGAAAACTAGTCCAGAACTTCGTTCCAACAAAAGAAACAGAAAATGTACCATGTGTCGTTTTACATCTCGGGAGTCTAAGCATGAATGTTCTTTGCCTCTAGTCCTGTATGCATGATTCATCATCTCATAATATTGTGTTAAAAAATGCGGTAAATGTCCCTTGTGTAAATCATATACAAAAGTTGATACTGCAAGTTTATGCACTGCATACTGCAATGGGCTGTCTTGGTCCTTTAATAATCGTACAATTTGTTTTCTTTAAATTTATAGGTAATTTATTTACAATACACCTTTTTATACCTCCTTCAAGTTTCCATTTACCTCATTCATATCAATTTCTTTTGTACCTTTAGGGAAAGTATGAAAATTTTTAGAATCGTCAGCAAATAGTCTGAACTGAAAATAGTCAGTTGAGCTTGGTTAATGTATAACAAAAATAGTGTAGGTCCCAAAACTGAACCTTGTGGGACACCACATGTAATCCTTCTACGACCACTGACGACGAGATATTTCATCCTTGTAAGTTGTAACACAATATGTGCGATTGGTCTGAGAGGTAATTCTGGAACCACTGCAACACAATGCCTCTTATACCATAATGCTCTAATTTCGCAGAGAGGATGCGATGGTTAATTGTGTCAAATGCCTTTATGAAATCTGTAAATATAGTATACCGAGGGTTATTTCACCTTTATCATTTGACTTTAATAACGAATTAACCACATTAATTAATGCTAATTTTGTACTGTATTTCTTACGAAATTCATACTGGTGTCTGTGCAAAAGTTTAGTAGATTCCAAAAAGTTCATTAGACGATCATTAACTAATTTCTCAAAGATTTTTGCAGTTACTGGCAGAACTGAAATAGGTCTGTAATTACCTTGGTCATTTTTCGACCCTTTCTTACAGTGTTGTAATCGAGTCGAGTCGAGTCAAGGTGAGATCGAGTCGAGTTGATAAGAGGTCGAGTCACGAGTCGAGTCGAGTCAGTATAAGGTCGAGTCACGAGTCGAGTCAACTCAGTAAAGTCGAGTCGGGTCAAGTCTCGAGTTGAGTCATAAAAAGGCCTCAAGTCGAGTCGAGTCAAGTCAAGTCGAGTCATTACAACATTGCTTTCTTATACAACGGTGTCACTTTTGCTATCGTAAGTGTATCTGGAAATTGGCCCTTTACTAATGACAAATCAAAAATATAAGTCAATGGGGAAGCAATAAATGGTGTTGCGTCCTTTATCAATCTTATTGACAAATTATCATGACCATGAGACTTTGTAGCATCAAGAACACTCAAAATATCCGTAATTTCTTCTCATTAGAAGAAATAATTTCATAATTTGTATGTGTGTGCGTATGTGTGTGTCTGTGTCTGTGTGTGTCTGTGTGTTTATGTCTGTATGTGTGTGTGTCTGTGTGTATGCGAGCACGTGCGCGTACTTTGTTGTGTATGTGGTGTGTGTGTGTGTGTGTGTGTGTGTGTGTGTGTGTGTGTGTGTGTGTGTGTGTGTGTGTGTGTGTGTGTGTGTGTGTGTGTGTGTGTGTGTGTGTGCGCGCGCGCACGTGTGTGCGTGTGTGCATGTGTGAATACTCGCGCGTCTGCATGTATTGTGCATGCGCGTTGTATGTCATTCAAACAAAATTTGTACCCCCCCCCCCCGCCCAAGTTAAGAAACATCCTGGCTACGCCACGTACACTGTCGATGACTCTGTGTCTGTGTCCAGGCAGGCCTCTGACATCATGACTTTGTAAAACGGTAGTTCCTCAAATGATTAATCCCCGAATGTTCTATGGACTGATCAACCACTCTAGCGTTCGCCTCCTTATCTAGTTTGAATTTCAGACCACCCCCCCCCCAAGTTTTTGCTGTTGATTCCAGAATAATGGTCTGGCAGTCAGACTATTCCTTATCATACTTGTTATATGCAGACAACACTAAGTATGAGACTGAGTGACTGTTTTTATTTATTTTGTAATATGAGTGAAATCCACAGTGTTCAAATTTAAATGGAAAGTACATCTACGGTAGACCTACTTGTTCTCACTTTGGTAATGCTGCTTTTTTTCTTCCTTTTTAAAGTGATTGTTCTGTTTCATGTATTGATTTCTTATCAAAAGCAATACAACATATAAAACACTTTTGAAAAATAATTCCTGGAAAACAATGATGATCTTGATATTACGTAATTATTGAAATTGCTGGTACAATCATTGCACATGTACTTGAGTACGTTTATCCTTAAACCGCATCAATGTCTCTAAATCGAGATTCCATTGAAATTACGTGTATAGTTTTCAATAGCTTCTGATATCGTGTGATCTTTGCACCATGAAAGTCACCTTCAAATTTTGCAATAGCGGGTGATTTCTAAAAAAGAAAAATTACACCGCAACCACACGAAATGAAATAAAACAAACAATTGTGATTCATGGTAGATGAATTGATAAATAACGTAATAGCTTTTGTTCTTGTTGGCCAAAGTTCGGTTATTCATTGCATATTTGCCAAGATAGCTGAAGGGCATTTTCATTTTAAGCGGTTTCTGGTTATTAGGCTTGCTCATTATACTCTCCAAGAGCTCCCCACCATATTTCCGTCGAAATGGTATCAGGAAGCCGCGTCTGCTATACATTTTTGTTTCTGTTTGATCAATCTCCTCATGCTCAGAATGGCTATTAAACAACAACGTTTAAATCGATAAGCCAGTCAATGGCCTATTTGTGAACAAAATGGATTTGCCATATTTGAGACAATATACTAGTAGTTAATCGATTTTTGCCATACCGCCTTTAACAGTTTGGTTTAGATACATTATTATAAGCTTTATTATTATATAAGCTTTGCGAAAATCAATTCGGATTTCGGCAGAGACATTCATGTTCAACAAATCTTCTCTCTTTGATTGATCTTGTAGCCCATGCATAACGTTGACAATGGAAATGGCCTTGCTTTTATCGATCTGCAAAGGCATTTGACTCAGTTGATTAATTAACTACTACAGTTGGACTGCAGGGCATTAACCAAATAACGTTCTAGAAAAAAAAGTTCCGTATTCTCCAGATTGATATTGAAAAATATCATTACAATTTGATTAAGATGAAGTTGCTGATGAGAAAACGCATTTGTTCCCCAAGTTTTCTTTGTGCATTGATGAGATAATCGACTAATTAGTGAGGCAAGTTCTCAATCCCATTCGTAGAAGAAGGAATCACCGTCCATAGCGATTTCACAGACACGAACATTAGTTACTAGATCAGTATTTACAGCTATGCTATTAATATCTATTGAGGCCTGCATGCATGTGTCTCTACATTATAATATAGAGGTGAAGGTATTCTTTTGAATAAATTTAACAACAGCCATTCAAGCAGTCTTCCGTCATTTATAGAATAGTTGCGCCTCACCGAAGTTCCTATTCAGTATTCAAACATCTGGGGATTCCAGAAGCATTGTGACTACATAGGTTTAGAAAGGCAGCCCAGAGGGTTTTATTCAAACCATCAAGGTACCAATATCTGACTATACAGGAGCATGTGTAGAGTAACAAGCTATATACAGATATCCATTTCTGCCGGGGTCTATCCGTAGCGTTTGGCCCCTGGGGGACCTTAAACAGTGTTAAAGGGGGCCAAAAATTGACTTTATTCAAACATTCTAGGTACCACTTGAAACCTTAATCACGATCTGGGAAATAGTCTCACGAGTACAGAATGGCCCATGCAAGAAATTCTAACCGTTGCTAAATGCCCGCCAGAAGGCCACTAAATGTGGGCCTTTGGGCTTATATTATACGCAGTAAATTGACTTTATTCAAACATTCTAGTTACCACTTGAAACCTTTACCACGAGCTGCGGAATACTCCCCCGAGTACAGAATGACCCATGAAAGAAAATTTATCCGTTGCCAAGGGCCCGCCAGAAGCCCAAAATGGGCCCCCACAATTGACTTTATTCAAACATTCTAGGTATACCACTTGAAACCTTAATCACGATCTAGGGAATAGTCTCACGAGTACATAATGACCCATGCAAGAAATTCTATCCGTTGCTAAATGCCCGCCAGAAGGCCACTGAATGTGGGCCTTTGGGCCATATTAAGCAATAAATCGGTGTGAAACGCCTTCTGACCCGCCCGAAACGACTAGATATGATTTTCATCTTGTAAACCAACTTCAGCCGCTTACATGTGAATCAACTTGTCATATGATTATGGTGAAAATGAGCCTGAAATATGGCCCAGATTAAATATCGTTTGTAAAGTATCCATGAAAGATAGATGTAGGTCAAAATTAACTGCTACCATACAAGACATGAAAATACATACATTAACTGCAATAGGGACACAACGGAGGTCACTTGAATATGGCTCTTATTTGGCCCCACAACGCTAACTACAGAACTGACATGCAATAGATACAAACACCACTACTTATGTGCTTACTAGGTACCAATCAAAAGCAATACGATGAGCAGGGATATTATTCTAAAATGGCCCCACCCGAAAAAAAATATATCAGCTAATAAGGACCTGCCAAAATCCCAAAATGGGCCCACAAAATTGCATTTATTTTAACACTGGAGGTACCGCGTAAAACTAATTCCACATTATGACCAGCCAATGGCCCAGGCAAGAAAAAAATGTCCGTTGCAAAATGCCCGCCAGAAGACCACTAATATCACTCACCTAATTGGCGTAAAATACCTTCTGATCTACCCGAACAGATTATTGACATTTTGTCATTTTATCATGTAAACCAAGTTTAGAAGCTAACCTGCGAGACAACCTGCCTACAAAACTAATCATGGCCCAAATCAAATATATCTGATATGAAAGTACAACATAAAAACGAAATTTCATTTAAAAAGGGTTAATTTCTACCACACAATACACAGAAAGAGGCACAACAATTAATAATCTACTTCACAATAAGAGCGCATCACATTTTAAGGTGGCCTTTTCGGTCCCAGTACTTCAGAGTTGACATAAAGTTGATATGAGAAGTACGAAAGTAGTATTTTGGGGGCAGAAAGTTTATTCCCACGCCCTTCAGAATTGACATTGTTCAGGGTCCACCAGGGACTCAAGGGCACCCAACATCGGCCTATTGATCATTCAATGTACACGGAAGTGCCATCTCACATCAGGGGCGTAGAGCCATGTTTCGGATTGGAGGGGGGGGGGGGTCAAAAGTGAAATTATGTCAAAAATTTTCGGCGCGTTCTGCGCGTCAAATTGCAATGTAGATTCTTGCGCGCGAAGCGCGCTGAAAAAACACACCAATTTTGTAAGTTTGATAGTATTTTTATGCTAAGTTTAATGACTTTATAGTGCTTTTCAACGCGCCAAATTTGTTATCAAGAATGTTAATAATGCGCCACCATGTTACAAGCGAAGCGAGCGCAGGGATGTCAACCTCCTACGAATAAGAAAAGCATTTTTAGTCTAAACAAATATATATTTCTGCTTGAAAAAAATATTTTTATATAATTTTCATAGAAGTGTGCACAAAGTGATCCCATAAAAAATATATATATTGAGGCATTTTGCTCAAAATCACAAGTATTTGCGACTGAAAAAATATTACATACTGCAAAAAAAAATTACAGTTGGCATCACTGCGAGCGGAACGAGCGAAGCCACGCGGCGTGGGGCGGAGCCCCCCGAAGCTCTTTGTGTGAGGGCATTTTAAGTGGCCCAGAATGGCTCTAATAATTAATGAAAAATACCGAAATACAAATTCAAAGAAATTACACAATTTATAAATTTCATCACGACGGCTTTCATGCGCCACTTCGGAAGGCCGATGCGCCAAAAGTGGCGCGCGCGCCGCTATTTGAGAAATCCTGACTTAAATAATCATCATTAGGGATTTGTAAAATACCACTGATTGGACTACGGAGAATCGCGATAAATGACCTTATTATCACGTAAGCTTTTTATGTGCGGATTCTATTTGTCGTGTTTGTTGTGAATACGTATTTTGTTTGTAATTGTAAATTTCTGATGCACATTTTTTAAATTGATTATAATTATGGTGTATGTTTGCATTTGGTAGTGTGTTTTTATAGCATTGACCCATGGAAAACCACATTTAAGTGATTTGGCTACCATATGTTTTTTATGTTTTAGATATGCGAAATGAATAAATAAAACAATAAATTCTCAGGGGCAATAGTCCTGTACATGTGGAAGTCGAATGAAAATTCGATCTTGGATCCGGAGAAGTGTTTTTGTGTTTAATCAATCATGAAATAGATTTTCACACATCAATGGTTAGATATAAAATGATAGGTTTCGTTTCAAATATTATTACAAAAAAAGCTAGCTAGGGGGCGGGGGGGGGGTAGTGACGAATTTTTTTCTCCAAATTCCAGGTCCAAAATTTTTCCCGGTCACGCCAGTCGTCGAAGACTCGCTCAGCGGAGGGGGGGGGGGTGGGGGGAGGTGACGGAAAATTTCTTTACACCAAATCACAAGTCCACATTTTGCCGGTCACGTCACC
>JZLH01S0177049.1:2423-12530 GCA_001188425.1 Eucidaris tribuloides | reverse complement strand
CCTGAATATATCCCGTATTCCGTGATGATGACGTCGTTATTACACAACTGGCGTGCATGCTGCGTGCTTAATTGCACGAATGCGGCACAGCTATAGCTACGCGTAGCTTGACCCTGCGCGAGCATTATGCTGAAAACAAACTTTATCGACGAACGGCGATTTCAACTTTACTCACGGGAAGAAATAAACGCTGAAAGGGTGAAATCCCTTTACCAATGAGATTGATACATAATTCATGCAGGTCTACACTTAAAAAGATAAAATTGTTACCCCCTGCTTTTTCTTACGAAATACGGGAAATATCTACGGTCTGGTGCCATATTCCATTCGGCCTTGGGCCTCATGGAATAAGGCACCAGACCGTAGATATTTCCCCGTATTTCGTGAACAAGCAGGGGGTAACTAATAGTATCCCGTACCCCATTCCCTACCCTAAGCCCTACCGTATTCCCTACCCTATCCCCTACCCTATTCTCTAGCCTATCCCCTATCCCCTACCGTATCCTGTACCTCATTTCCTACTCTATCCCATACCCCATTCCCTACCCTTTCCTGTACCCCATTCCCTACCCTATCCCCTTCTATATCCCCTACCGTATTCCCTACCGTATTCTGTACCCCATTTCCTATACTATCCCTTTCCTTTCACCTATATTCCTTACCGAATTCCTTATCCTATCCCCACTTTATTCCCACCCTACCCCTTACCTTTTCCAATGCCCACCGCACCCTTCCCTACCCCACCCCCTACCCTTTCTGTAATCAATGTCCTATCCAAATGATCCCCTACCCTATCAACTACCTTATCCCTTCCCTGCCCCCACCATATCCCTTACTCTAAACCCACACTTGTACCCTACCTAGTACAGTATTTCTTACCCTGTTCCTTACTCCATCTTTCTCCTAAATCGACAAAGTGATGAGACGAACCATAAAGCACTATTTAGAGCGGCAAGGAAAGGGCTATGAAGGCAGATATATGCAGATTTCAAGAGAGAAAGACAGCGTACATGTAGTAACGTACACTTCACTGTGCATGTTTATTCTGTACATGTGCATAAAGTCATCACAGGTTGGCTAGATACAGCTACAATATGATACATGTCATGTGTACATTTCGCCTCTAGGTACATGTATTTACTCCAGTGTACATACCTTGTGGTATATCTTTCTGTCTATACTGTGTGTGTGTGTCTTTGTGTGAGTGTGTGTGTCTGTGTGTCTGTATATGACAGGGTGTGTGTGTGTGTGTGTGTATGTGTGTGTATGTACATGTGTGTGTCTGTCTGTGTCTGTCTGTGTGTACCTGTGTATGTATGAGTGTCTATCTGTGTCTATGTCTGTGACTGTGTGTGTGTATGTGTGACTGTGTGTGTGTGTGTGTGTGTGTGTGTGTGTGTGTGTGTGTGTGTGTGTGTGTGTGCATCTGTCTGTGTCTGTGTGTGTATGTGTGTCTGTATCTGTGTCTGTCTGTGACTGTGTGTGTGTGTGTGTGTGACTCTGTGTGTGTGTCAGTGTGTATGTGTGTGTGTTGTACAGTGTGTGTGTGTGTCTGTCTGTCTGTGTCTGCCTGTCTGTCTGTCTGTGTGTGTGTGTGTGTGTGTGTGTGTGTGTGTGTTGGTGTGTATGTCTTGTGTGTGTACTTGATAGATATACCAGATGCCTGTAGTGTCAGTTCATGTTTAAATAACATGATCCCCTGACATCCACTGTCAAGATGACCCCACAAATAAACATTCCCTGGGTCTGCAAGGGATGACAGCATGGAAACACATGTATGTGTGTCTGTCTGTATGTCTGTCTGTCTGTGGGTATTACAGTTATCTCTTCATTGGCTCAGCGAAAAAATAGGATAACGTCCATGCAAATGGATGTTAACCCCATTTTCTGCTGAGCCGACGTCTTATTTCTGTTCAGAATTGCTATTGGTATTTAAAATGCAGTGTGGGTAAAAAGTAAAAAGCATAAAAGTTAGGGCCTACAAAATACTAGGCATGGGCATAGGGGGGGGGGGAGTTGTTATGAAAAATGGGGTAAAAGATGAAGTTTTTGGGACAATTGTGTGTATTTTGGATTTGGTGTGTACATCCCTCACAAACAGGTGAAGATTAAATGGCAAGGTGGTGAGAGACATTTCTTTCATAGAATGTGTGTGTACATGCTTACATGTACATGTATACATACACTATCTGTCTGTGAAGATGACAGTGTTTCAACAACTAAACATACCTTTGTGTACATGTACAGGTGTATAGTACACTACAGTGAGGAGTACGTACTGTATGTCTTTGTGTGTAGCATGTCATCCCTGATGAGTAAATGCATACATGTAATTAGATAATTGGTGAGAATGTATGGACAGTCGGACACTCATTATGTTACAAAATGTTTTCTTCATGTTCAAACTAATTTATAAAATGTTAATTACATCAATTAGTGTGTCATTTATAATTTCAGGCAGCATTTGTTTTGCAATCATGATAAATTGTGGGTCTGTATATGTAGTAGTCCCACTGTAAGGTAAGATTTAAGCCTGGCTAGAATTAAAAGTGAAACAAGGAAATATCCTTGAACAGTCTCTCTCTGTATTCATCTTTGAATGAAATGTAAAGATCTTCAGAAGTAGTCTCAATTCCAGACCTACGTGTACATGTAAGTTGAAAAACAGATTTGTGATGAATAAGATAAATCTATTTTAGACATAAATTGACAGTGCACCCTGTAGGGCTGTTATTGAATTGTGGTCAAAACAATGTTGCTTTCTGTAGACCCTCTTGTAAGTTGTAGCTAGATCTGGAATTTCATGGTGCCAATGGGTGGGCAGTGTGTTGACAGATTTGTTGACAATTACATCAAATTCACCACTGCTATTGATACCACAAGTTTGATAGCTGAACAGCATGGAGGTCTCTCTTTTATCCCCACCTCCCTGTTTCTACTAACCCATGATTACAGGCAGTAACACTCGTGTGCAGAGTATTGATTCATACATGTAGCTATGGGGATTTCTTGGTTCCTCCCACTGCAGTGCATACATTTACCCCATTAGGTTTTCATAATCAATGATATTTTGGGACATGTACATGTATCGTGCCTCCAGCGATATTTCGAAATAATCATGAGATCATTATCGAGTATTCAATATTTTCTCAACATCGACTAATCTCGATATGATCATTGAAATACCATCCAGCACTTTTTCTACAGTAGAGTACACTCAGTGACTCTCCAACTTTGTCTATTTCCAGAGTTCAGTACACTCACCGGGGAGGGGGAGGGGAGGGGTCACTTAGTATAATTGTGTGATGCCTATGTGCCGTGGTTGAGACTCCCATTTTCAGCCCAAATTTCAGTTCCAGAGCATCACAATTTCAGAAGGCACGGAAATTTTTTTGATTTTTTTCAGTTCCAGAGACCCCCAAATTTGCCGTTTCGCTTCTGATTTTTGTCTCGCTGTGGCGGTAGAGGAGCGGAGCATCAGGTATCACAATTTCCGGCGTAGGCGTGGAGCGTCGGCCGTAGGCGTCGTACAACAATTGTGTTGTACACACAATAACTTTCTATAGCTTCGAGGTGGGATCACCAAATTCATACAGAGGTCCATCTCTTGAAGCCAGCAGGTCAAGTTCAATATGAGTCGAATTTGACATAAGGTCAAAGTGTCAAAGGTCAATGAACTTTATGCATAATGGCATGTGCTATGTTGTACACACAATAACTTTCTATACCTTTGACGGTAGGATTGCCAAGTTCATAACAATGAGGTCTATCTCTGAAGGCTGCAGGTCATTTCGAATGTGAGTTGTTGAATTTGATTAAGGTCAAAGGTCAATGAACTTTCCATGACTGCACTGTGCTGTGTTACACACAATAACTTTTTATAGCTTTCGAGTGGGATACACAAATTCATACCAGAGGTTCCATCTCTTGAAGGCGCAGTCAAGCTCGATATTGAGTCGAATTTGAATAAGGTCAAAGGTCAATGAACATTCATGACTGCCTGCGTAGCGGAGCGAGACATAGGTATCACTATTTCGGCGTAGGCCTCGTCAACAATTGTGTTGTACACACAATAAACTTTCTAATAGCTTTGAGGGTGGATCACCAAATTCATACCAGAGGTCCATCTCTTGAAGGCGCAGGTCATTTTTGAAAATGAGTCGAATTTGAATATAGGTCAAGGAGTCAAAGTTCAGTGAACTTTCCTGACTAGAGCACCGTAGCTATGTTGTACACCAAATGATATTTCTATACGTCTTACGAGTAGGATGAACTAAATTCATACAAGAGGTCCATCTTTGAAGGTGCAGGCTAAGTTTCTAATGTTTGATAATGAATTTGAATTTAATGTCAAAGGTGAAGAGTAATTGAACTTTCCATGACTGGCCACTGTGCTGTGTTGTATCACACAATAATTTCTATAGCTTCGAGGTGGGATCACCTCAAAAGTCATACCATGAGTTCCATCTACTTGAAGGCCACAGGTCAAGTTCGAATATCAGTGCGAATTTAGAATAAGTGTCAAAGGTCAAGTCAATGAACTTTCACATGACTGGCCCAGGTGTCTATAGTTGTACACACATAACTTTCTATACCATTCGAGTAGGATTGCTCAAATTCATAAAGAGGTCCTCTCTTTGAAGGTGCAGGTCAAGTTCGAACTGTGAGTTGAATTTGAATTAAGGTCAATGGTCGAAGTGTCAATGAACTTTCCATGACTGGCACTGATGACTGTGTTGTACACACAATAATTTCTATAGTCGTTGAGGTGGGATCACCAAACATACGGCAGAGATCCATCTCTTGAAGGCACAGGTCAAGTTCGAATATGAGTCGAATTTGAATAAGGTCAAAAGTCAAAGGTCAATGAACTTTCCATGACTGGCACTAGTAGGCCTATACCATTATTGCGTATGTAAACTGTCAGAACCACAATTTACCCCCTAAACTGCTGACAGCCTCAGAAGTCATATAGCATAGTCTTGACATGCAGTCTCTTCATGACTGCGATATGCAGGCGAGACAACGCTTGGCGTTTGCCTTGTTTGCTAAAGCGGCGCGGGCTGCAACTTCGCCACAGTGCAGTTCTGGAGCATACGTGTAGCATTTTGAGGTTTTCTGACCCCTGAGCTCCTGTTCCGGAGACCCGCATTTTTCACTCAAGCCAGTTCCAGAGCCCCCGATTTTCGACTTCGGTGCGGCACATACATGTACATGTAGGTATCACATTGTAAGTGACAGCTATTCCAATTCTTAGTGCTGGAATCTTTCAAATCTCAGACCCACATGGAAATAGTGGGATTGTACCCAAGTGTCAAAAAAGTGCAGTACGTACAGTATTTCCTCAATATTGCACATTTTAGCATTTTCTAGAAAATGTATGGAGATTTTTAGGGAACTGCCAAGATTTGCACTGCCTTGAAATCGACACACTGCCATGCAGTCTGAATATCATCAGTCATCTTTAAACCCAATGAGAAAATTTTAACATGTACACTGTTGGATCTGACGTATCATTTTCAGTACAGAAGAATATAATTAGATATCTTTGTGTACATCACATTAATGTGAAACATTATTAGTAAAAAGGACACATACCTGAATAGAAACTACATGATTTAACTCTTCAGTCTGTGTTACCATGACTACAGAACCACAGCATCATATAGGCCTATAATACTCAATGAATTTCTGTCATTTTTCTGCTCATGTGAGGCAATGTGTGCATGACCTACATGTACATGTTAACGTGTTAACAAGTTCGTCAGTACATGTATATGAATGATATTTCATACACGGGGAAAAAAATTCTAGATCACACCCTCACAACCCTTCACAAGCCTTCAACACCAACACATGACATCTCAGCACATGGGGTCTCCAGTTTGTATGTCTAGTCTTGGTTCAAGACACTAGGTCTGATATAGGAGGAGGAGGAGGAGGAAGAAGAAGAAAAGAAGTAGACAGGAGGAGGAGCAGCAGAAGAAGAAGAAGAAGGAAGAGGAGGAGGAGAGGGGAGAAGAAGAAGGAGGAGGAGGAGAAGGAGAAGAAGAAGGAGGAGGAGGAGGATAAGAAGGAGAGGAAGAAGGAGGAGGAGGACGACGGCGACAAGGAGGAGAAGTAGACAACGACGAAGGAGAAGATGAAGAAGACACAGAGGAAGGCAAAGAACGAGGTGAAAAAGAAAGAGAAGAACAAGGAGGAAGGAGAGGAAGAACATGAGAAGAAGGAAGTTAAAAAAAAGAAGATGAGGTGGTGG
The DNA here is from genome assembly GCA_001188425.1 of Eucidaris tribuloides. Classification (NCBI taxonomy): domain Eukaryota; kingdom Metazoa; phylum Echinodermata; class Echinoidea; order Cidaroida; family Cidaridae; genus Eucidaris; species Eucidaris tribuloides. The sequence continues at coordinate 6,271 of JZLH01S0177049.1, read as the reverse complement.
TTGCATATGATGGGAGAGGTAATTCTCTTTCCCCACCTACCAACCACTCCCACCACATGAACATGTTGATATTTCAGCTACATGACCATAGAACATACATGTACAACTTCTGGAAGTACATGTATTACTCCGCCACTGGCAGTGTACGGGGAAATGAGTGACATGGCAAAGCAGGTTCTCATAGATTTTCACTAAAATTAGAACCAAATGATTTAGTTTGAAGTTCATTTTCTGAAGGGATTCATTTTAGACCTAATCAGAGACCCTAATAACATGAAGTATTATGTACAGTAGCTCAGATTTTTAAAAAGGGAAGTTACATTATTTAGCCATATACAGTAGTTCTGTTGACACGCCTCGAAAGGGCACAGAGCGTTCATTTAGAATCAAAACTTGGCCTGCACAGTAGATTGCCTGAACTGACTACATTCTTTGCATACCTGTTTTCAGTGACACTAAACTTGATTGAATTGTGATTGCGGCATAATGTAATGTCGATATCATCTGTCTACAGTGCTTCCAAATGGTATCAACTCTGCCGGTATATTCCATCCAACGTGAGAAATTCAACACTTTCATGGAATGCAATAGTCTGCAATGGACGCAAATATGTACATGTATACCGTGAACATAATGTGCTACAATTTGTGTACATACTATGATACTGTGCTGTTGGGTCATGGGTATACAGCAGTAACAGCACATATAGTTTATACAGTACACACATGTGTACAATATATACAACAACATTAGAAATTTTCAAAATTTCATGTAAATGTCATAATCGGCGGCGTCGATCCATGTTTCGGATTGGTGGGGCAAAAGTGAAATAAATGTCAAAAAATTTTTGCGATACAAAATTTTGTGCGCAAAGCGCGCCGAAAAATTGACAATTTCGTATATTTGATGGCATTTTTATGCTAAGTTTAATGGTTTTATAGTGCTCTTTAATTATATCCTTGTATTTCATATTATGAATTTTTCATGTCAAAATTATTGGGGGGGGGGGGGCAAATCGATATGTTTGCCCCCCCCCCCCCAGGATCAACGCTCTGGATCATAACATTGATGAATAATAACAACAATAATCTTACAATGTAGTAGTACTAGTAGTAACTTTGTAATAATGATAATTATAATAATAATGATGAGAATGACTAAGAATGATGATAATAATAATGGTATTAATAATAATATTGATGATAATTATAGTAATAAATAATAGTAATAATATTAATATTAGGCCTATAATAATAGTAAATTAGTAATAATAATATAATATTAATAGTAATAATAATAACAATAAAAACAGTATGATAAAAGATAATAATAAAAGTAGGCCTAATAATAATATAATAATGGTAGTACACCCCGGCCGCTTCAGACCAAAAGACGTTAAAAGATGGGAGTTGCTGCTACCCTGTTTGGCGTTCAACGATTTAAGGGATAGAGCAACGTTGATCTGGCGCTGCTCAGTGGCTGCCGGGCCCATGATTAATTGGGCAAAATGAACTTTCGGAGGATTTCTTTGTTTGATTTCTGTTTCGAATAAAATGTGGATTATTATCATTATTATTATTATTATTTAATTGTAATGATAATTTTTTTTGAAGTAAGAGGAGATGAAGATGATGATGATGATGATGATGATGATGATGATGAAGATGAAGATGATGATGATGATGATTGTTATTATTATTAGCTTTATGTGTACTGTATCCGGAATCTGTTCATGTCAGGCAAAGTTTATGTACACTCGTGCCAAGTTGTTCATCACTGTAGCTTGGACTTTGAAGTCTGCCAAGAGTACTGATGCAGTAACAGCTCATTCTAGAATGACTGAACAATAATCAGACCTACTGCCTTGAACCAAGGCTAGTCCACCACACATGCCTACATTTGTGACGGATTAATTCCCTGCCTGTTCCTAACACTAGGGTGTGTGCATCACTGTAACGTCTTGACAATGTAGATTAAACCAATGGTCTTGAACGCAATGGTCTAGACGAATAGCTTTAGCAGATGGACTTAAACAGATCAGAGAAACAGCTATGTATAGACCCATTTCCTATTGCGATGGTAGAAGATGCTATTTATAAGGCTATGACTTTTCCTTGTGGAATATAATAGTAGAAAAACAGTTGTAGAATGAGAAGTACACTGGAATACAGGAAACAATTAATGTAGGTGTAATTTCCGCAAATTATCCATACTGTGCAAATCAATCAGTTTTTTCCTTTAATTTAACATTTTTGTTTTTGCACATGTATTTTGGTAATTTATTCATTCATATTTTTATTCATTAATTAATTAGTAGTTTTCTTTCAATATGTAATAATTTATCTAAGTAAATATGGTATCTACATTTATTTGCATTTTATTTATTTATTTATTTTTACGTATATTTATTTATTACGTCTTATTCATTTATATATCTATTATTATTATTTACTTATTTCATATTTATTTATTCATGTATTTTTTTTAAAGAATCAACATTTATTCTGTGGGTGATTTTGCACAGGTATGTTTTAATTAAAAGGTAATTTCTCATGTTAAGTTCAATAGAAGCTCTTTGGGTTCCTTTTATCAAATAAATAGATATAATTTTTCCTTGATTTTTGTATGTATTTTCATTCTTTATATTTTGTAATTTTTCATTATGTACAGTTGTACAATAATATATACTGATTAAAAACAATGTAATTTACCCCATGACAAATTGACAATAAATGAATTACTGAAGCAATTTCCCTAATAGGAGGGGGGGGGGGGGGAGGAGATCACTTGTATGCATTTTTGGACTATAATCAGACAAATACAAATCACCATCATCGCTTTTTTTGTCCCAAACGAAGATAAATTCCACGACAAAAACAAACAAATACGGAAGTAAATCTGTGCTGAAGAAAAGGATGAAATCTATTTCATCGAATGCCAGGATTGCCAATAAATCCCTCCGTGTATCCTCTCTAAACATCCCATTCGTAAATTTGGTATATCCCTCCTGTCGTCGCCACGACACCAGACAAAATAACGGAATCCAACAAGTGACTTACGACGATCCTGGACAGCTAGCGGCTCTGTCATTTGTGGCTCAGCTACATGTCTCGTGGACATGTTCAATCTTTCTTTGCACTTGTGATGTGTGGAAGGGTGAGAACAGTTTGTATTTAGATTTCATTGATTAAAGATGAGGACATTAACTCGTCGCTTGTCCGGCAGAAGGGCCGTAGTAATGTTCCCAGCAGAAGGGCCTTGACACTAAATTGTCTCTAACTTAAAAACCATTAGATCTATTCACATGAAATCAAAGTACAGTAGTATGATGGTTTTAGATCCTTCTGTCAGTCAGTTCAGTGCGAATATCAAATAAGACAATATTTCTCAAATTAAAGAAAATTTACTTTTAAGGCCCTTCTGCAGAGAACATATGCTAGGGCCCTTCTGCCGGACAAGCAACAAACTCTAAGCCTGTGAGAAGATGAAGGCATGGCCATACGCACATAGGGGTTGGTGGAAGGGGGGTCCCTACCCCCTAGTGTTGCACGACTCCAGGATTTTTTAGGAGTCGACTAGTCGTCTATCAAAAGTCGCGACTCCGACTATTTGCCGACTCTCGGCGTTCAGTTCTGTCAGCATGATCAATAGGTAAAAAGAAGCACACTACAGCCTATACAATGACTGTTCAGTATAGTAAGTTCATGTTGAAAATTATTTTTGAACTTATGTTGTTTCAAATGTGAGTATGATCATTCAAAAATTGACTTTCTGTCATATTCCCACTCATTGTCATTGACGTTTGGACTGGTTTATATGGCATACATATGTGACTACATGGAGTCGAT
>JZLH01S0177030.1:7155-18760 GCA_001188425.1 Eucidaris tribuloides | reverse complement strand
GCATGTGTGTGTGTGTGTATGTGTGTGTTTGTGTGTGTGTGTCTGTGTGTGTGTGCGTGAGTGTGTCTGTGTGTCTGTGTGGGCATTGTGTACGCGTCTTTTGATGCCCCTACTTGATTAAATTGATGCATTATAATATACAGTCAAGGAAAATTTCGGTTCCAAAAGGTATTACATCCAGTTTCCGTTCCAAAAGGTACTACATCCATGAAAATGAAAAAAAAATGATTAATTCATAATAAATAAATCTGTGGACTTAGATTTTTTTTAAAGAGTGGTGTTACTTTTGTATCATACAGTAGTACAATTAGGGAAAATATTATTGCAAACTGACATTGCTAACTATGTCTATTAAAATATCACATTTTTCTCAGAACTTGAATTTATGGATGTAGTACCTTTTGGAAAAGAACTCTTCATTTGTGGTCATTATTATTCGTGGAAGGACCAAGTTGTATTAAAACAAGTATATATTACTGCACTTTTAAGAATTGTTATAAACGCTAAAGATCCAATCATTGTGGCAGTGAAACTCAGTGTGAAATATCATTTTCATCGATTTTTTGGAGTGCAATATTTCTTTCTATTCGTGATTTGAATGAATTCCCTCCATGCCAACATATCGTAATTTACATATGCTAGTAGAATTGAGGACAAAATCATAAAGTATTAAAATCGAAAAAAAAACTATTTAATTATTTACACCAATATTACCTGCAGATATTTCTTGATATAATCATCACCCACAGCCACATTCGACAGTTTAAAGAAAAAGTATAAAAACAGGTTGGATGTGAAAATAGAAGAGACAGTTAATTATCTGGTTCTGTTATTGGAAGATTGTATCACTTTGGGCATAATATAAGTTACTGTAGGCAACCATATTAGAATTTGTATCTCACTCAGCGGAATGGACTAAGGCAAAAACATGATTTTGGAAAAGTTTTGACTTAGGCAATTATTTTATGAGGGTGATGATATCGGATGATATCGTCGCCTTTACCACGAATCGTCGTCTCTGCGCGCACGGTGCGAAAAGTTAGTTTTGCAGAAAACGCGTTTGAAGTAGACGACTTTTTGAAACTGACATTTCCAACTCTTAAAAAAGGAAAAATTTCAAATGAATGGTATTGCATGAGAGCATAATATTTGAATTTTCATACCATATAGTTTTTATTTGTCTTAACCCGGTAATTTGGCCACGATTGAGTTGTAAACAGAGAGGGCAGTTCGTGGTAAAGAAAAAGTGCGCGATTACGCTGAAGTAGTTTACCACGAACCGTCCGCTCTGCGGTGCGCGTAACCCGCTATGTACAAAACAAATGGAAGCTGAAGAGATCTTTTTTTGAAACTGCGGTTTATGGACGTTGCTGTTTGAATCCGAGTTTTAAAAGTTGTTTCTGAAATTAATAAAATTAAAATTACAATCAGAGTATTCTACTGCATTCTAGTTTTCTATCAGGTTCAATTATTTTATGATGCAGTGAATAATTTTGTTTCTATTGGCTTGCAAAACAGAGAGGACGGTTCGTGGTAAGGGAAAAGTACAAAAAACAATTCACAATGCTGTTATAGCTCATACATTATATATCACTCAAAAGAAATGAGGATTTAAACATTTTTCACGGTTTACCAAAGCTATAAGTTGATTTTAAGCGAATCATTTTAAATACCGATCTTCATTAGAACTCGTCCATTATCCGTCAGATTGTTCTTTATTTGATATCACCAAAAGAATATATTATGGAAATATCGGAATAATGAATACAGTTTTCTTCCTAGATCAGAGACTTCTTTGTGGTTTGTACACAGTGAGAAGTTGACTGAGATATGACAGAGCCAGGCCGTGAAAGCATTCATAAGCTAATATTTTGAACACAATTCGAGAGCAGACAGGTATCCAGTGCAAGTCTTGCAAAATAAGTGATATGGATTCACTTTTTTGTGCGAGATACTAGTCGAGCTGCTGAGTTCTGAATAACTGATTTTACTCTATAAATCTTTTACAATAGACTTTTAAAAACTGCAACTTGTAACGTAGCCTATAGGCCTAATGGCAGGCTGAACAAGTTAGCCTATAACTACTTAGACATACAGTTTTGTCTTCATCAAGCTTATCTAGGGACGGACATAAGGCAAAGGGCTATAAGGCTAGCGAAACTTGACTTCACAGAGTCGAAGGTAGGCTGGTCTCACAGTAGACGAGTAAATTAAACTATACTAACTTGTTAGCCTGCCATTTGGGCTAAAATAAAAATCCTATACCATCTAGACCTACGGATTATAAAACTAATTGAAAATCGAAACATTATTTTGTTATAGAAAAACTAAGTGCAATTAACTTAAGGTTTAAACCTGACACTAGTTATACTGACTTGTTACAGTGTTAACTCTAGCGTTAAATTTTGGAGCTTTTTTGGCGCTGTTCTGTTTTTTTTATTTTTTTATTCCCATAATACAAGAAAATGTAAAGAGCTATAACGATAATGACAGGAAGAGAACTTCTTTTTATGTGCGATTATCACTAATTTTGTCAAAATGTTTATTCATTAAATTTCGTTTCATTTCCTTTCATTTCATTTCATTTTTTTTTATTTCTAAAGATATAAATCAACCAGTATAACAAAATGACAAGGTTAAGCGTGATATAATTTCAATTGTCAAAACAATACCAATCTCGTAATGTACACAAGTAACAATAATCAACATAAACATAAATTCATAAAAAATATCAACAAAAATTAGTTTTTTTTTCATCTTTTATGTATACTTATCAATTATTATAATAAAAGATAACAAATATAGTATGATTTTTTTTATAAACAAATACAAATCATTGATAACAGAAAACGAAGCCTATCCTTCATGACAAAATAATTGGAAAAATGGAAATACAGGACCTGTCCGGTAACACAGACGTGTTTGTAACATTGAAGGTCCCTGTAATAAAATCCACACACATAACACACAAATACACACAAGAACGCACATAAAACACACATAAACACAGACACACAGAGACATACACACAGACAATGCACACATACATACAGAGACATACACAGACACAAAGACAGACAGAAGCACACACACGTAGAAACGAGAAACATGCATACATACAAACAGAAACACAGACACACACACAGACACACAGAAACGGACATACAGACACACAGACAATGCACACATACATACAGAGACATACACAGACACAGAGACAGACAGAAGCACACACACGTAGAAACGAGACACATGCATACATACAAACAGAAACACAGACACACACACAGACACACAGAAACGGACATACAGACACACAGACAGACAGAAAGACACACACACACACACTCACACATACACAAATATTGAAGAGCTTATACTCATCCAAATTCTCATTTGAGTACATGTTCAACAACAGCGGACGGTTCGTGGTACAGAAATAGATAAACACACGAACACACAACACACATGAACACAGACACACACAAACACACACGGACACACAGCCCAATACACACTCACATACATACACCATGTACACAGACACACAACGACAGACAGACGCAAACACACGTAAACACGAGACACACGCATACACACAAAGAGAAACACAGACACACAGATACAGCAAAAACAGACACACCGACAGACAGACAGGCGGACAGACACACACATACACACACACACACACACACACACACAACACACACACATACACACACACACACACACATACACACACGCATACAGTCATACATACAAACACACATAATTATTGAAAAGCTTACTTATCCAAAGTCTCATTTGAGTACATGTTCAACAGGAGAGGACGGTTCGTGGTACAGAATTAGCTGGATTTTACAGAAAATTCTTTACCACGAACCGTCCTGAGCAAGCTTGCGCGGCCACTGCGCGTGCGCGCAAGCGGCGCGCACCAGAGACGTCGGTTCGTGGTAAAGGAAAACCGCAATATTGATGAGCGGACGCTTTTTGGTGATGTCAGTATGACGTAACTACGTATTTTCAGACTCTAAAATTTACACAGATTGTAGGTATCCACGAGTACATACGAAATATGCAAAAACCTGAACATTGAAAAAAATCACGAAATTGGCCAGAGACGACGGTTCATGGTAAAGGCGACGATATGTTATCATAATGACCAGCTATCAAAATATGAATATTTTTGGAAGGGGGCACTCACAATGTTAAACAACGTCTTTAATTTAGAGCATAATGAAACAGATTCCTGCACTGAGACACACTACCCCCAGCGATATCCAGTTTGGGGATATTTACGCTTTTGTACGTCATCTACCAGGTTAGCTCAGATCACGCCATTGATGTCTTTATTCTCAGATCGACCAATCAACATCATCCACGCGATATGCAAATAAGTATAATGTGCCCGAGTGGCCATGAATTTGCCTACCACGCAAAAGTTTGGAAACTATACAGAGATCAATATCCACATTTGCATTCCCTTCATGCATGCTAGACATCAATGACTTTTCCATTAGCATCCCAATCTGGTTACTGAACCTTGTCAAAATTGAGGGAAAAGCTGCTATCCTGATTCCTGGGATACTAGAACCAGGGTATCTCTGACATTTGACTTGGTATTTACATTATCAGTTCCAGCCTCAACACACTCTTTTCTTAACACTGAGATGCATTCTATGTATCTCCTGAATCCATTAAGCATATTACTAAGACAATACATAGTTTTGGAAATTGTTAAACAAGATAAAAACAAAACTACCTCTTAGCGACTGCCATCAGAATGCCTTAAACTGCAGTGTTTTCACTTGTGTCATCAGTGAAGCAGGAGATAGCTAGAATGATGTGGTGACACCACTCTTCCATTTATACACATAGTCGGTAAACTCAGGAAACGACAGAAAGTGGGAAAGGAAAAACAAGAAGGCTAGAACGAAAGTTAGCTGTATAATAAAAGAGGGGGACGCTGGAGACAAGAGGAGAGAAAGCCAGGGAAATTAAGAGGGCCAGAAGGAGGGAGGCACGGGATGGAAGGGATGGAGGAAGGATTAAGCTTACCAACAAATGCACCGAAGATCCATCCAGTATCAAAATTAATGTGTAAAACGTGTTGAAAGCCAAATCTTACACAGAGGCAGTGAAAATCACAGATCAAATGGCAAGAATTTTAGGTCAACCTATCAATTTAACAAAAGCCTGACTGGATGTCACCTGGCACAAAAAACAACAACAATATTACGTAGCAAGGTAGGGTCATTATATCCCGGGGGGATGCGGGGGTTATATCCCCCCCCCCCCCACTTTTTGAGGCGGGGGGGAGGATGGCCTGTACAATCATCCCCCCACTTTTCGAGAAAAAAATATATATTTTTTTATTAATTAATCATTGATAAAATTGCTATATAGTGAGAATTTCTCCTGAAATACCTTTGACGTGATTAAGATCGTCCAATTTTAATTCTAAAACACTCAAAAGCTCCTGGCTCGGTCGCTTCGCTCCCTCGCTTCAACATTTCCTCAATAATTTTAACATGTCGGCCCAGAAAATTCCTGCGTATGGCCTCGTTTTTCAAGATAGTCTCCACTGCATGATAGTTTAGTTATAATTGACCATTTTGAAAATGTGTACATTTTCGACTTTTAACCTATATTTATTCAAAACATTGGTGTTAGAATGAAGTATTATACTGGTAGACATGCAGAGACCAGCAATCCCAACTGCCCGAATTAAAGAACACTGTCGTAAATTGGGAAATTGGGATGAGGGGGATTAAGGGATATATCCCACCACTTTTCGGGAAGGAGGGGGATGTTCTGTACAAATATACCTCCACTTTTCAATAAGTGTTTTGTGTGTTTATTCAATTATTACTAACATTTATATATTTTTTTAAATGCTAAAAAATATTGTTATTTCAATATCCTAATGTTTCCGGTTTAATATCTCTCATTCATGTTCATTACTTATGTGTTTTTCATTGGTCCAAATGGGCATTCTATCCATATCCCTATTCAGAGCACAGATAACGCAAAATGTAGGCTCAATTAAACATCTTATTAACAACAAAATGTAGAAAACAAACTCAGATATTTTTACGTGTGGACATAAGGAGCCCCATCGTTTCTTTTCAGTTAAAACAATTGTCATTTTTCCTCCTCTGATAAGCCTCCCCTGTGACAATGGCCTTTTTTCACATTTTAGAGGTACCTGCCACCTGTTCTAATTTAGGTGCCGCTACAGCTTTTTATATAAGTGATACTATTTCTTTAAATGCCTCCTTTTCCTCTTTACTTTGTGTCCCGAATTTGAAATCACTTAGAGCAACTTACTTATTTTTTTTCAGGCTCGCTCACTACGCTCGCCCGCCAATATTTAATATATATAATGTTTACAAAAACATTGTCCCCTTTTATAAGATGTTATTAGACACCCTGCATTCTCACAGGTAGTAGAAATTTTCTCGCTCGCTTCGCTCGCTCTTTCATTGATATATAGGCCATGAAAACCTAACTGCAAAAGCTAATGCTATGATATTTACTGTTTTTAAATTACAGCAAAAGATCGAGAAACACATTATGTGAAAGGTCTAAAATGCAATCACAATAAAAGCTTATATGCCAATTTTCGGGTAGAGATAGTGGTATAGTGTCCCCTTTTCAAGAAATAGTCCTTGATTTTGGGGTGTCCCCAAAAACTTTGGGCCAAAATTTGGAAATATCTATACATCATCCCCCCACTCCTCGGAACGTATTTACTACTAGTAGTAGTAGAAGTAGTAGAAGTAGGACATAAACTCATCATTATAATTGTTGTTGATGTTGTTGTTCTCTTAACCCCTAACGGAGTGAAGTTTAACAAGGGGTGTTTGAAAAAGTGCACCAGACACTGGATATATCCCCCACTTTGGACAAGGGAAGACTGGCCTGTATAATTATGGCTCTAAGGGAAGAATAATTTTAGAGTTAGATACTAGTTTTGTGAAAATGTCAAATGTCAAGGTCCGTCTTCTTTACTACGCACCGTCTTTGAAAAATCCTTGCTATGGAAGTGCTACGTATGTGTATGTGCGTGCTTGTCTGTACCTGTGTATGTGACGCGCGTTTATGGGTATCTCTGTATGGGTGTGTGTGTGTGTGTGTGTGTGTGTGTGTGTGTGTGTGTGTGTGTGTGTGTGTGTGTGTGTGTGTGTGTGTGTGTGTGTGTGTGTGTGTGTGTGTGTGTGTGTGTGTGTGTGCGCGCGCTTATTTGTACATTGCACATGTACTTGATCGACCCTCTGCGACAGGAAATTATGCCCCCAGGTGCGAAGACCTGTCACGCCACTGATTTCAGACACTAGAAGCACTAAGCTCGTTCTGTCCAAGACATTCATATGCAGTCTGAGGGTAAAATAAACATTTTATTTAATAGCATTGATTTACAAAACGTTGTTCAGTAAAAGCAGGAGTATCATACACGATATTTGTATGTTTTATAACCACTTAAAATGGATTCCTGCCTCTGACTTTTCTTTTTCTGGAAGCCTTATTTTTACGCTTTATGAATATATTACGAATAGAGGATCGGGTGGGGGAGCGTTTGTTATGCATGAGCGTAATAGTTTGTAACATCTTTACGTGGGGTAAGAGGGTGGGGAGAAACATTGGGAGATAGATGGGCCATTCTTCGTTAAAAGTATACTTTGGACCTTACGAATTATTGAGAAAAAAGTGCCTCAGAGATAGAAAATCTTCCATGAAGTGAGAAAATCACGATGGTGCTGACTTCCTTTAATATGGGCGCAATCTTTCTGGGGTTATTCTTCATTTTAAATTACTTTATCTTTTTAGGGGGCCGGGGTGGGGGATAAGGGGCAGGGATGATATGAAATTAACCGAAGTTATTCCTATCTTTGAAAAGGTGGACGAATGGGAAACCAGCAATTGCAATCCAATCTCACTATCAAAGTAATAGGCCTACATTGTGTAGCTTCAATTAAAAACAAATTGTCGAACTTTGATCTGTTGATATGTGCGGTATACAGTAGTGTTTAAATAGACAAATAAACAGCCAGAATAGGAAAGTTCCGAAAGTTATGCTGCCATTGGCAAGATATGCATGAAGAAACGATTTCCAATCCCATGGATGATAACTTAGCCTAAACATAGGGAATGGGGTGTAGAACCAGTAAACTTGAATGTTTGCAGATTTTCACCTTTTAAAAGTACTAAATCACCCAGCCATAGTTTGTAAATTGGTTGTAGTCAATCTATTGTTACGCTTGCAAGAAACTATTATAAGGCACTCCTCGATTTTATTTTGATACACTGAGGAAAATAATTTACTATGCCAAACATATCCCTGTCATGTTTTATTAAAGTACAGTAACAGGGAGGGAACATTTCGAGTCCTTTTGAAATTTACTTAATTTTGACATATTTTTTTTTAAATATAAACCTAAATTATTTGTGGTTATTTTGACACTGTTTTTGGATTGCTGTTCGGATTACCATGTTCTGTCTGGAATGATAATCTAGCAATGTTACTATTTTGTACGTCTCAAATACAAGATTTCTATAATAATATTATTGATTTTGCATCTTCAGAGTCAGGGGGCGGATGGCTTTTCACTGAGCACATCTCCTTCCAGTGACTATTTGTGATGAATATTTGTGCAATCCATAATGTTTCCGTGCAATAAGGGAATGTTGCCGTTTTTTCCTTAACAATTACAAACAATTCATTTATTTTACCACAACACAACAAGTCTGAATAAAACTTCACTGAAGTGATTTAAACCAACCAGTTCTGACCCACACTCAACAATCGTGCAATACAATATGCTTGTTTCTCACAAGTTCACAAAAGTGATCCTTAATCCTTTTCAGAAACTCACTACACATCTGCCAGTTTCTGCTCTTCAATACATCTACATTATTTGCGAAAATATTATATTCATTATGCTTGCAACCAACCTTTTTAGAAGACAATTTATAAGATGATCATCATCTAAAATATAACTGCTATATAGATCAAGTGCTTACATTAAAGCCACGGTTAAATTTTGGGGATTTTGTTTTTTGTTATTTCAAAGCTTTATGCCCCAAAGTCATAACCCTGCAATAATAGATTCTGAATGTCTTTACTTTTTTGTTTTTTTTTTATATGAATCTATGAAAATTTCGGGGGGGGGACCCCGACATTTCAGAATCTATTATTGCAGGGTTATGACTTTGGGGCATCAAGCATTCAAATAACAAAAAAAAATCCCCAAAACTAAACTTGGGCTTTAATGGATGTGAAAGTTTAATCAAAATCGATCTATATTCTTACATGAGTTGCACGTTTTCTGACTATGGGAATTTCGACTTTAATGTTGGGGCCATCTTGAATCTCTTAAATTCTTGAAGGATGCAAAAGTTTCATCATCCAAATTCGGATACAGCACCCTAAAAATGGAGTTAAGCAATAATTACAACATGGGTGGACTACAAAACAAAATTAGGCATTTGGTATCTACAGACTAATACTTCCTACAAGTCCTGTTACTAAGTGAATTACAGGTATGGATTTAGTTCAATGTCAGGTTTTTTTTTTTGTAATTCTGTGCAGGTTGGCTATTTTATTAATGTTGAGAATACAAGCAGGGCGAGTCAATATTCAACCATCAATAGAAAATATGTTATCAAACGCCAAGTAGTAGGTGCAGCATACAAAATAAAACTATTGTATTTGTTATTTGTTATATCTAATCTAAAGCGCCAAACCACTCTGGATAAAAGTCATAGTACCCATTAAAGGAAGATGTAGCCGGCAACTAACAGAAGTAAGTTAAACAAGATTTTGGGGGGTAACAGTCATTTTTCCCAACCAATTGGATCGTACATGCGCTGGCCTTCAGCTAACCTGACGTGACTAATGCTTGCCGCCTGACAAGTGTTAATCGTGCCGCATTAATGTATGCACTGTCTGAAACAAGGAGCTCATCCCCCTGTAGCTGATTCGGTAATATTATTTATTGAAAAAATTCTTACAGACGTAAATTTAACAGAAATTTATTAATTGATAGGAACTTACTTAGGGTAGGTGTCAGACAGTGCTCCTTATTTAGGCTTTGTTTATCACCATGTAATATAATTCTTATTATTCTTACTACATAATCTTTTAAGTCCCCTTCTGGTGTTTGTCATTTGTTTATCACTTCCTGCGTGAATTCGCACATTTTACCCCAGGCACCTGATGGATGGCTTATAACCATGAATGCAGTCTTTGTGTAGCTGTGGAAAAGAATCTATAAATCAGTTCTTTTTTATATAATTGGCAACGAGCCATTACTGGAAAGGTTAAAGTGTAACTTAATCATTTCCATGTTGTCGATTTAGGCTTGTAATGTAAAAAGGGATGTCGCAATATACCAGCAGTGATTGAACATATATATTTCAACACTCAAATGATAAATACCTTTTATTGTTTATAAACATTGTCCTCTAGATTTTCACACGCCAAACTGGACTTATCAACCAAATAAGCTAAATTTATCTATAATGTACAGATTCAGAAAAGTATTCACCTCTCACTAAAACAATACTGAATGGAAATCCAGTTTCCTTGAATATAATTCCTGCTAGAGTTTAGACAGAATGCGCTGACGTTACGTTGCTCAGTGAACACTGAATTGGAATTTTATATTTAAATAGTCTAACTGCCAGACCTGATTCTCCCACCATCAAGTGAAAACTAAATACCTGCTGATCAAAGCGTTCAAGGTCAAAACACACACCAGTGCAGGTGCACGATTGTAAAGCAATCTTAACGTGGGTGGACTCTACCAGTTTCCAGATTAGCAGATGGAAGCTACATACATTGTCTGAAACCTTAACTAACGTTACGAACTGTAATTTGAGCGACGGCCAATTTTATATGACTTATCGCTTGTTTATTTTTCAAAAAAAAAAACTCTAAAACATTTATGAATCCCGAATATTGAACACTACACTATTATCTACTTATTTTTAGTATAATTAATTCTGAGGGGTAAATGGTTTTGTGTCGCAGATCCACGATCTTAAAACAATCAAGTGTAGATGCATTGCTTGTGTGATAATTGTTATGGTTTCTCTTCTGGAATGCACTATTCTACATTGAAGTAAATATTTGTGATTCAATGGCATACGGTTACTAACACGACAGGGTAACCATTCAAAATCAATATCAATTTAATTCTTGTATGATATATTCGGCCTAAATGGCAACAGAGAGCATGGAAAGACAGCATAGAAATAATCCTATTGTATCATGACTTTTAGTCGACACGGCAGAGCTGAGACGATCGGCAGTGTGGGCGACTACGACTACCAGTTAGGGTAGCGTGTTTCTTCAAGTTGAAAAATTGTCAAACTGTTATATGTTAGCTACATAGTAGTGTTCAAATGGACAAATAAACATACTAGAATACCGAAGTTTGAAAAGTTATGCAGCCCCTGGCATGGTATGCAGGAATAAGCAATTAGCACTCCACCAAACTATGAATTAGTCAGATCTTCACACATCAAGTCTATGGGAAGATGGGAGGAAATGGCAGGTGAATCTGGTCCACCTGATCGCTTGTAGATATTCATTCGATTG
>JZLH01S0177019.1:4107-17102 GCA_001188425.1 Eucidaris tribuloides | reverse complement strand
GTGGTGTGGTGTGTGTGTGTGTGTGTGTGTGTGTGTGTGTGTGTGTGTGTGTGTGTGTGTGTGTGTGTGTGTGTGTGTGTGTGTGTGTGTGTGTGTGTGTGTGTGTGGTGGTGGTGTGTGTGTGTGTGTGTCTGTCTGTCTGTCTGTGTGTGGTGTGTGTGTGTGTCGTGTGTCTGTCTCGTGATGGTGTGTGTGTGTGTGTGTGTGTGTGTGTGTGTGTGTGTGTGTCTGTGTGTGTGTGTGTGTGTGTGTTTGTGTGTGTGTGTGTGTGTGTCTGTGTCTGTCTGTGTGTGTGTGTGTGTGTGTGTGTGTGTGTGTGTGTGTGTGTGTGTCTGTGTGTGTGTGTGTGTGTGTGTTTGTGTGTGTGTGTGTGTGTGTGTGTGTGTGTGTGTGTGTGTGTGTGTGTGTGTGTGTGTGTGTGTGTGTGTGTGTGTGTGTGTGTGTGTGTGTGAGTCATTACGTGTGTGTGTTTGTATGTGTTTGTCTCGCGCGTGTGTGTATGCGTGTATATGTGTACGTGTGCTATTTTTTTTTATCGGTACTATATGGTCTGTCTGAGATATAAAAGCGGTATTACATTGTGTCATTTATCTTTGTGACTAGCTGCCCCCTGGTTTAAAATTGGGTCACAGTTAGTCAGTTACGTAATGCCATGAACAAATAACAACCCCGCTCCGCCCAGGTGAAAACACAGGTATTTTAAATAGCCAGGTCACATAATAAAATCGAACGTCCCAAAGAAATCACGTGCCCAATATTTAGCCATCAGGATTATTCTATTTCATACTGACAATAACATTTACGACTCCGGTAGAACGATTCGGGACTAAATACCATGCCAAGGTCCCGTGTCACAGGGTGAGCTCATTTATTATGTGCATGTCTGTAATTTACCCTACAAATATACGCCCACGCGCAGCCTGGTACGCGCGATCACACACACACACACACACACACACACACACACACACACACACACACACACACACACACACACACACACACACACACACACACACACACACACACACACACACACACACACACACACACACACACACACACACACACACACACACACACACACACACACACACACACACACACACACACACACACACACACACACACACACACACACACACACACACACACACAGACACAGCATAGATACTATAAAAGTATCTATGCTCACAGTCACATACACACATACAGAACACATAGCTCAAATTAATTAGCACACGTGCAAGTGTACACATCGCTGCATGAAATCAAAATCATACACAATTTCAAGTGTAGGCCTATGAGTACAGCGTATAAAAGGAAACGGTAAATTATCACATCCCACAATTATTTCCCAATCACAATAAAACATTCAGTTTACAAAATGGCATACGAAAATCATATGTAATCAGGACATGTTATGTACAAATGGTGCATATGAATAAATCCATATAACAAGGAAGCCTGGAAGGTTTCCACCCCCTGATATTTAATATTATGTTACACGAATTATGTAATATTTTATATAATCATGTTTATTCTGAATCTTCTTCTTCTTTTTTTTGCGCAGGAGTGTGTTGTTAAGCAATACCTACTCCCTGTCAATTAATGGCACAAGACAACTAAATCTAAAATGACAAATATATAAATTATAAATTACTTATAATAGATCATGCTACCTTCATGTATAGTATGGAATTTTCTACGAGAGCGAACATGACACGGCGCGTGAACGGCGCTATGGAAAGGTAGTACTGCACAAAAACCTTGACAAAAAGGCGGTGTAGCTGTTTCTGACGTCATACACAAGTCGTGTGTAATCTTTGGCTCATGAATTATTCATGAGTAACCTCAGAACTGTACTGGGCTTGGCAATATTGTACAGCGATGAAAGATCTATGCACCACACGTTTGCATTATGTGCATTCAGCCGCTATCTTTGTCTGCAGACAGAAATTCTCATTGTGTCTTCCGCCACCAACGTCGTAAACTTTATAGTCTCCATACTCGATTTCAAGTCGTAAAACTTGAGATCTGAGACCCAACGCAACTTGTGGACGTGGGACCCACCCTCCTATACCATGAGCCCTGTTTAGTATTAAAACACACGCTATAACACATTTTTTAAATTTTTAGTTGAAGATGTCTTTCTGTAATGATGTCGTGAAGTTATACATGGGAAATGAAATCAATGCATAACCTTTCTCCTTTCTTCTCCGAGGCGGAGAGATTATCCAACGCAGGCGCAAGGGGGGGGGGGGGGTGGCACTGTCATTACAAGGTGTACACCATGCTCGTGTATGCACTATCAAAATGGATTATCCGATCTTACTACCCTAAACAAGTATAAATAATCTCAAGTGCATTTACAGAAAACAAAACAGTGATGAAACTACATTATAAACCCTCCCTACTCAAAAGTATTGCAACATCCATGCACTATAACGCATGCATTGTGAGTTGAAGGGGTCTTTCTATAATGATGAACTATAATGAAGTTAATTACTGAGTCTGGAAAATAACAAATAATTTGAAAAGAAATCAATGAATATTCTTTCTCCTTTCTTCTCCAAGGCGGAGAGATTGTCAAATGCAGGCGTACCCACGGCAGAAGGTCTGGAACATTAAAGTGGTAACATTTTTTTCGCCTCCCTATAGGGTTGGGGTGTTAATTCACACTATATTGTCATATTTCGAATGAAACGGTTTTGGTGGTTTGGAAAGACTTCTAACAAAAAAAATGCCAATATGTTCCTCTGAAGCGGTCTCAGAAAGAGACCATACCCCGCGAAGAAGAAAATTTTTCCTATCTTCATGAGGCAGTGGTAATGAGGATAAGGGTATACTTATGAAAGATGATGGCCTTCTCTCCACATCATTATATCGAATGCACTGAAAAGTCGCATGGCAGTAAATTTTAGAATGTTTGCAATAGTACACCGGAATAAGAAACTATAACTTGAAGAGGTCCTGTCTGAAATATGGGGCAGTATACTCCTATATAGGCCTATAGCTCCAAGAAATGTGCCATAAGTGAATTACATTTTGTCCATCAAGGGAGGGCAGAATTTACTTCCGGGAGAGGGGGTAAGTCCCTCATTTACATGTACTGATCAAACTATACTGCCAAATCTAAAGTCCGAGGAAAAATGAGATTTGAAAATTTCGGGGTGGGGTGGCATTACTGCCCCTGCGGCCCCCCCCCCCCCGCTGGCTACGACCATGTTGCCCATATATAGTTTTTTTTTATTTTGAAGATCAATTATGGTTAACTATATTGTACAGGTGTATTTCAAAGTACAGAAATATTGATAGTTGCATTTTACCACAAAAATAAATTTGTTTCATCTGCAAAAGTAACTGTAAATTGTGACTTACAAATTGTTTGTCATTGACGTACGGAGGGGGGAGGGGACTGTCATTCCATGCGCGTGTATGGACTTTCAAAATGGACCCTAAATTCAGTGGACCCTATATGGACCCTATTCACTGAAAAGATACCCTTTTAAAGTCAACCCTCTGTTAAAACCATATCCTTTTTTTTTCTGAATTTGGCGATTTTGATAAGGTAAAATGGGGTAAGTGGAACACTTAAGCGCTGGCTTAAATGAGCTCAAAGCAAAGAAATTATATATATAATTTAGAATATTACGTTTAATTTAAAGGTATTGGCTAACATTTACCACAGTTAAAAAGTCTGAGCCACATGATTCCCCATGCTACTAGCTGTCTTTGAATGAGGCCGTAAAAAATAAAGGCCTGCCACTGAAAACATTGTATATTGCAACAATAATGATTAGTGCTTCAAAAAAGTGAAAATCGTAAGTTGACCGGATTCACTTGCCCAATTCCTCCCATAGACTTACTGTGTGCATAACTTGCCATTGGCAGTATAACTTTCCAAACTTTTGTATTCTAGGGTGTTTATTTGTCCATTTGAACACTACTATGTACCTCAGATATCAAAGTTTGACAATTTTTTAATTTGAAGCTCCAAGATGTTAGCCTATCACTTTAAACTATGTTTCATGATGAACCTTTTAAACTATGTTGTGATCAAATACCATACCATTTCCAACTTTAAAAAAAAGTTAATTGGCGGCGTTCCACTTACCCCAATTTGTACCCCACCTCGGGGTAAGTGGGCCAGTGGGTGGGGTAAGTGGAAAAGGGTGTATTTTTTTTTTTGGGGGGGGGGGTTCATCGTACACTGCAAATTTCACAATTTTTTCTTAAATTTTACATCAATCTATAGCCTACGGTAAAAAGTGGTTTGTATATAGGTACAAAACCAATTATTTGTCAATAAATAGTTGTTTGAAATATGTAATTTTATATTCAAACCCCGGAAAAATTTTACAAAGTATGTAATTTGATATCTAAACCCTAAAATTTTTGGCAAATGTGTTTAAAATCTAATTCAGTCAAGCGTGTCCCACTTACCCCAAAAGGGATCCAGTTGGGGTAAGTGGAACACCCAAGTAATTAATTAGCTCATTTACATGTCAATTTGCATAATTTTTTATTGAATTTCTGCTATTTACTTCTATTTTTTCATTCATTTTATCGTACATAACACATTTTCAATCTTTTCTGTGATTCAGTAAGAAACAAATTCATATATTCAGCATTTTTTTGCCCTTAAAGACACTATAGTGGAAGCCTTATTTAAAAAATTGTCAAACCTTGCTTTCTGACATATCTGGTAGTGTTTGGATGGACAAATAAACACATTAGAACACAAAAGTTTGGACGGTTATGCTGTCACTAGTACAATATGTGCAGATTCAAATTGGCACATTAATTTCCTATCGGGCGATAGGAAATTCTGCAACACAGCAGTCTATGGGGGAAAGCTGAAATGGTCTCTCAATGATTTTTACTTTTTTAAAGCACTTACTGATCGTTTTACACTGCAATTTTTTCAGGGCTTCATTTTTAGACCATGTCAGAGACACTGGTAGCATGGGGAATCATGCAGCTCAGATATTTTAAACTGGAAACACTGTTATACAGTGCCTTTAAATTAGTATTATTCAATAAACTTCGGCATTTTTTTATGGTTGGTATCAAACTTTGACATTATCTGATCGATCCATGCGCAGTAAATCCAGTTTTGGTATATGAAGCGAAAGCAAAACGTATGGCGTTGGGGTAAGTAGGACACTCGGTAGTATATTGCCAGATTTTGTTCTTGATTGAGGCCACTATATTGTCAGTGTTCCACTAACCCCACCCCAATTTCGCCCCCGCAGATTTCAGGTCATAGACATACTGAGGCACCATCGAATCGAAATGATTGGTCGTGAAACCAGTTTCCAGTGCACGTGTCGCGCTGCAATTTGGTCGTGCTTTGGCCGTGGAACACTCCCGTAAAGTTTTATCCTGGCGAAGCCCCTGATAAAAAAAATAAAATAGAACTGAACAATATTATTGAAATGTCATGATTAATACAGCCGCATGCTTTTGAAAGGTCCAAAAAAACTAGATACCTCAACAATGTTATTATTTTGTCAACAGATTCAAGCAATTCCATACCAGGTTTAAAGCCCTTTGCAAAAACTATAATGGGTGTGAGACCGATGGGTTGTGAGGCACAAGGCGAAAAACTTTCTACCAATAATAAAAAATAAATAAATAAAAAAGATTCCTGCCAAACAGCACGCCAAATCCCAGAAAAGAAACCCTTGTCTAAAATTTTTTCTCGGAAGACCGACCCAGGCGAATATGGAATAAGCCTATATAAATGATTAAAAAAAATCGAATACTTGTGAGAAACTGAAATAGGTCTATTTTGTAACAGACATTGTTTCCATGTCTAAAGTCAGTTACTTTTGCATTTTTTTTTTCGGGGAGAATTCTTTGTTCCATAGGGACAAATTTAGATTGTAACATGCTGATGCGATTATATTTTCTTTTTAAGACTGTTGAATCAAGAACTGCAATAATGATAACACGCAGTTTGAACCAATTTAGCAAAAAAGCAGGTTTGAATTTTATTTGAGGGCAACATTATACTGCCACCATCCGATCAATATAGGCCTTGAACGACTGGGCCTATACAACATAAAAGCTCTGTTTTCACGAAAATCTCGAGTTTGTTTCCCTATCCTGTTTGAAAAGGATTTGGGGGATATTCTTTCTAAATCTGATTTTCTGTAAGTAATGGAAAATGAAATAAAGAAGTAAAAAGGGTAAATGTGGTGGAAATAAATGTCGTCGGTCGGAGGCGGTTAATTTCACTTTTTAACAATAACAATAATTAATAACAAGCTTTTTTCCCCGTGCAAGGGTAAAATTATTTCACCTTTGGTGTTTCACCCCATTCATTGCACGCAGTAGTCGCTACTGTTCAAATACAAACTGTGGGGGGGGGGGGGGGGGTAGAGATTCTGCAACGAGCACATGGGCGTCGCCCGCGGTTGGGCGAGTTAGTATTGGTGGTCGAATCATCCTTGACCGAGTTTTATTGGTCGAATAGTCCGAACGTGTGTATGGCAACGGGGAACGCTTGGGTAAACAAACCCGTGACACATTTTATCTACATAATCGTACAAAAATTAGCAAAATGACATTAAATCCATTAGCAAATCCGAAAGGTGTGAAGTTATTATGCGAGCTTTGTCAAAAACCAGCATTTATACAATGTACGAGATGCAGAGTAACGTATTATTGGTAAGTAAAACCTAACAAAAACTTGTGATGTTTGTGTAGTCCCACATGTAGTGATTTGCGTTGGACAGTAGGTCTGCACGCTAGTATTATCTTTTCTCTTTTTGGGGTCAGGTTCCCGGGGGGGGGGGGGGGCACTTACATGTAGTATAATTGTGTGATACGTACGTATGTGCCGCGGTAGAGACCCCCATTTTCAGCCCAAATTTCCGTTCCAGAGCATCTCAATTTCAGATGTTACAGAAAAATTTTGATTTTTCCAGTTCCAGAGACCCCCAAATTCAAATTTGCCGTTTCGCTTGAGTAAAGGACCCTTGAATCGACCGTCGCCAAGAATCGACCACACGGGAATAAAAATATTTTTTGCATTGTGAAAAACTGTATACATCGTATCCATACACTTGCCACATGTTAACACACCCACACAAGGGGACTTTTCCATAGACTAGCACACTAAGTAATGGGTGTCCACTCATAACGCAATCATGCCACACATTTTGGTGGGTTATTTTTAACCCACGCCTAAAATTTCAACACCCATATTTAATTTAGGTAAGTACCTGAATACTATTAGATTGTAAAATTTCAAATGAAGGACTCACCATTTCATTTTCCTTCTTTTTCCAGCTAATTGTCTTTTCTGCACCAGCTCGACGACTTTATCTCGCTGAAATTTCCGTCTGAATCAATCAAAATGGTGTCGAATCGTGCGTAGTTAGGCACGTCCACGAGCGCTAGATGGCGCTCTCGCGCATGTACACGAATTGTCTATGTGTGCTTTGACCGCTTTACAGCAGTGCAGGCCGGTATCGGCTATGTTAAGCCAATGGCAAGGCGAATGAATACATCATTTTTCGTCAATGTAATGTGGCCCTATGTATATTTCTGTGCGAAATCTCGCATGACTTAGCTTACGAGGGTTGAAGAGTTCAACTTTCAGGCCGCAAACTCCGAGAAATCTTCTGTGAATGATCTTGAAAGTGACGGTATGTTGAAAATATCATGCGTTTTTATCAGTACTTACCTTGTTTTTGTGCTATTATAGCGGGGACGAGAAATAACGAGTCGTATTTTTTACGTTAAATGGAGGTTGAGTTCGTAGCTATCGATGTATTATTGTTATACCGTTGCGCAGAGATGCGCCGGGTTGTGCGATGCCACTGAAAATGGGCTTGACAAGCCGGTTTTCTGCGGGTTTGGATGAATTTTTCCCAATTTGTTCGCGCGCGCGGGCAAGGTCTCCGTGCGTGCGACACACGTTGTAGTGCATAGGTGGATAGCGAATGCCTGGAATGAAGATGTAATTTTAATTGCCTTTCATTGACTGCTCTTTATTTTTAAACTCCCTTATTTTTTTTATAAAGAAAAACAAAGTAATGTCTAAATCATGCTTTCAAAGTTGAAATTAGGTCTAACAATTACATTTTATTAGTCTATCTTCCTGAAATGAATGAGGCAAGGCAGGACTTCGCCTTCGAAGTTCAAGTTTGAATTGTCACTATGCATGCATGCAGTATAGTGTCGACTGTCGGAGTGTCGCTTCTGACTAGATAAATTTCAGTAAAGTAATTTGCATTGTAGAAATGCAAATTTGTTTTTCATGACATTTTTTAACATAGACAAAAAAAAAAAAAATTCAAAATTATTTGGGTAATGATTTGATTTTTTTAAGCATGTCAAACCAAGTTTGACATGTTCATGTGGGGGACGGGGGGGGGGGGTGGGGGTGGACAGGACATAATTTATGTCCTAATATTTTATTATTGGTAACCCACACATTACACTTTTGGAGATGGCCATGGTATATATAGATATTGTTAGACTTGTGGCATTCGTTTATTTTTTAATCACATGCCAGTGGCGGGGGGGGGGGGGAAGGGGAGGGTATGGTTTAATGAAATTTCTCAATGTGATATGTAAATGCAAATGCCATTGACTGTGAATTTATAATATAATTTCAATGCAATGCTACTAATTTTGAATGTTATTCTATGTCCTTTTAATTTAATGTAGAATGCTGGTATGTTTTCTTTTTTCATTTTCATTTTATGTATTTTATTTTATGTGGATATTGTGTTTCTATATTTTCATTTATTGTCATGACATGACTAATGATTGCTGGAATGATGAGGAGTAAAGTTGAATAAAGAATGCTTGACAAATGGCTCATGGCTGTGATGTGAAAACAAGTTAAACAAAGAAAATGTATTATATCCTAAAATACCGTAATTTGACAAATCAAGATTCTTAAATTTCTCTTGTTTTTTTTTCCTGCTAGATGTGACCTTGTCTGATAGTGATACCATCATGAAAACTCCACCAGGTTGAACTCCAAAACATCTTCTTGAGTTCCCGATCATGATGCTGATCCACTGAGACATGTCTTGGGACTGGAAGTTTGAGAGCTACTGTCGGTATACTTACTGGAAATCCAGATAATGGGCTCTGGATTCTGCTTAAAAGAGCTCATTGATTTGATTTAAATTACTGATTAAAAAAAATCATGATTTAAATCAATGATTTACTTGGCAACCCTGAAAAAAACAAATAATCAAGAAAGAAACAAAAGATTTACTCATGTGTGTGTGTTTTGTGTGTGTGTGTGTCTCTGTGTGTGTGTGTGTTTGTGTGTGTGTGTTGTGTGTGTGTGTGTTGTGTGTGTGTGTGTCTGTGTGTGTGTGTGTGTTGTGTGTGTGTGTTGTGTGTGTGTGTGTTGTGTGTGTGTGTGTGTGTGTGTGTGTGTGTGTGTGTGTGTGTGTGTGTGTGTGTGGTGCGATAGTTGTGGTCGTGGAGAGAGAAAAGCGAAAAAGATGTGTGTGTGACTGAAGTGAATTTTTGATATTTTTTCCCCTTTTTATTTGAGGGATAGTGATTGAGTGTATGGATGGAGTATTTGGGGTGATTCGTTATCATCTTGTCATCTTTTTTTTTATTCTTTGTTATTACTACAGTGTATTTTTTCTGTTATTCATTCTTTGTTATTACTATTATTTTTTTTATTTTCTTTTTTTGTATATATTTTCAGTCATTTATTTGGTTGAACTAACCACAATGGATTAATGAATACAATATATTCGGAAGGAATTTTGCCATTTCCGTTCAGGTAAAATGACTGATCTTGGGGAAAGATGTGCTGCAGTTGGTTTGACGGCAGAAAATCTTCAGACCAAGGTGGCAAGCGGTGCCCTTCTCACAAATGGCATCATGTTAGAACTGCTTTGTAGCAAAATGGCACTGAAGGCAATATCTCAGGTGCTGACAATACCAGAGACGTCACTGAGAAGTAAGGTTTTGATATTGAAGAAGAAAATAGCATCGATGAAAAAGTCTGTTCATCGTCATGGTGTAAAGGAACAATTGGATGCATTTTTGGATGAGGCCTTTGTAATGCCTGCGACTGTCAACAGGGATGATGCTAGCGTTCACTGTGAGGCTAAACCTTCATGCCAGAATTGTATAAATTTGTTGGATGCTAACGAAGACCTGCAAAAGAGACATACAAAGAAACTTACAGAAATGGAAAATATGTACAAAGAAAAAATCAGTGCACTGGAAGAAAAAATCAGGGATATCAAGCATAAGAAACAAAAAGAGAATCGCAAGTTGCGAATGAAGCTGAAAAGGATTTCTGAGGTAATGGGATGTGTTTCAAAGAAGAAGGATATTGTTAGGACAATCGAGCGACTGAAAGAGAGTAGGACCAGGTGGATGGATGGATACCATACTCTGAAACAAAAACATAAACGATTGGAGAAAGTCCTGGAGAGGAGACGCAAGCGCGAGCAGAACCGAGGACGAAGGATTTCACGCGCCAATGTTCAAACTGCAAGCACCAGTCGTGGACACGTGAGCAAACAAAGTGTTTTGACTGATGACTGCCCGGACATCAATGAGCTGGTTGCAATAAATAGCAATTTGCAAGACAAATTGGATGACCTAACCGCGCCCATAAAAACAATGGAAGGAAACCAATACGCCCCTTCAATACGTGAAGTTTCGTATTATCTGCAGGTTTGTTTTGCTGACTAATTTTTTTTTACAAAGTGAAACTTATTTTTATTGGGTAAAAATGAGCAGAAATACTGAATGCATTAATTTGTATATTTGTATTACAATCATAAAAGGAAAATTAAATAAAAAACACTTATGCTGATATTCTTGTTACAAATTTCAAGTGAGTTTAAAAGTATCTGAATATCTTTGTAATGTCAGATTAGAAATGGCAGCTTCCACAAGTGAACCACAAGCAAGAAGGGCACCCATTTTGAGATATTTGTTTTTCTTCTTAGTAATCAAATGAGCGTTACTTTTGATAAGACTATCAGCTGAAGTGTTTGGGTTTCATTCTCCATATACATGTAGTATTGAGCAGCATACTGACATTACAATTCATTTATACAGACTTAAACAGTTTGAATAACATTCTATAAACAGTTTGAATAACATTCTATTGAGAAGATACATTTTATTGCAGTTTCAAAAAGGAATGTGAAAAATAATTTAAATTATGATTTATTCTGTCTGGACACATATCAATACACATTGTCTCACACTCTTCAAAGTTTATTGTTTCATGTTTTCCTTTTCCTTCGATAGCAATTTTAGACTGCTGCAGTTCAAGTTTGACCATCCGGGTTAATCTTTAGGTCAAAGGTCAATGATTATTAATTACCTATCATTGCTGGTACTCTCAATAAAATTATGGGTCACCGGCCACCCCCGTAGTTCGGGGACTAAATCGGATATAAAACCTGGATTACTACTAGTACTACTACTACTACTACTCGAAGGTTATAAGGTCTCTCCATATCAGTATGCATTATGACATTGCTCTATAATTGAGATTACCTGATGTAGTCACTATGTATTAGGAGTTGCTAGAAAATAATTCTTTAACACTATAATAGTACAACAGGAATACACAGATAATACAACATGATAGGATTTATCTTGTCAAAATTATCCTTTTCTTTATAAATTTCTACCCCCAAACTAAGTACATGAATGTATTGTATCATTACACAAAAAAAATCCTGTTTTAAAAATAACACAACAGGGATAGAATACACGGATACAGAACATGATAGTTTTAAAAGAACGTAGTTATTTATTGGATTGTAATTTGATATTGTAGTTTCTTGCTGGACACACAGTCAACCATGTAAATCTAATTATCACAAGTCTCGGTATATTTACCTTATGCTAGTTTAATTGTATTTATCTTAATTCCAGTTTCTTTTCCAGTTCCCCCTCAAATAAAGTTCTCATTATGAATTGCAGGAACAAGGAGTTGCAGAAAATCGTATTGGGGAAGTCATCAAGACAGTATCCCAAACTGTTGCTGGAAGACAAGTTGGGAAGCTACCATCAACGTCTACACAACGGCGGCTAGGTGCAGAAATGAAAGCCCTGAGTCGAATCCAGGTAACAGATGCCCTTCAGGAAAAGGACAAACTTACCCTGAAGTACGACGGAACTACTAAGGGGAATCTGGGGCACTTAGCCGAGATTGAAATTTCAACAGGGGAGGAGACTTACCTGACGGGCATGAAACAGCAACCTGGAGGGTTGGCTTCTGATTATGTTGATTCAATTACTGGATGTTTAGGTAAGATCGGGGAAGGAGTCTTGAAAGACTGTTGCAACACGATGACAGACAGATGTTCGACGAACGCAGCCGTAGATGCCAAACTTGAAGACAAAATTGGAAAAGAACTGAACAAATTCAGATGCGGAATGCATCCGTTAGACAGTATGGCCAAGAAGGCAGATAATGTGTTATCCAAACTTGACAAAGAGCGAGTAGAACCGACTGCAGGTGCTATGCCATATAGTAGGAGAGGCGAAAGCCGTGCCCAGTCTCTCTTGAGAGCGGCGGATAAAGTATTTAATAATGCCGCCAGCGGCGACATCGCGGGGTTGAAAATGTTCTTGTCAGAGCGTGGTGTTCACAATTCCCTCCCTCGTTGGGTTGGGAACCGATTTAACATTTTATTCCGGAATGCGGCCCTTTTATGCCAGATGGGGGATGGGGTCATCGACTATTTCACGAAAGTATCCAAGCCAACAAACGACCTCCATAGAGCCTTTGTTAACGCGTGGTCTACCGACGCAAGAACTGACCTCAGATCCCTCGGAATAATACACCACATCCTTACTGGCCCATGGATGGGCATCATTGGCTCTCAAAAGACCATATTGGATGCCAACCAGCTGTTTCGTGACGCTCTTGTCTACGTCGAAGAATGCCAAAAGGATCCTGCACTTATATTTCACGCAGATGTGACTGCTTTTAGGACGGACATTGTAGACTTAAACAG
>JZLH01S0176997.1:68128-86035 GCA_001188425.1 Eucidaris tribuloides | reverse complement strand
TTTTCAGAAAGATTCAAAACGAACTAAGAACCCTACCCCTCATTCCTACACAACATTTGAAGATGTGTCCCAAAATGCACAACATCATTCTTATCGCAGTTTTAACTTTGATATCCCGGACAATTGATGGCAAAAAAACACACATACAAAGGTTAAAACATGTCCGCACTATAGTTCCAATCCCCCTCCCCTAACAAAGTAGAGAGCCTGATCCAATTCACTCTCGAAACTGCAGATGCATGCATGTATTCCTGAATAACACATCCACCAAAGTGCCCCACCCTCCCACAACCCTGTTCTAAGATCCTCACCTACATTAGCATAGAAAAAAACAAATGTTAATCTCATAATCAGAATCACTCTTCAGAATGTACTATTTATAAACATTTCACGCGAAGTGGGGATTAAGTTCCAAATGAATTAGCACAGCACGGCTCAAACATAATCTACCCTCCTAGGCAGAGATTAGCGGGAGCATTAATCTGCTTGTCGTTCACACTTTCGGATCGTACATGTACGACATTATGTATGACTCATAATGGTGTACACATAGTATTGTTTCCCAAATACAAAAATACTACATATATGTTTTATATACTAACATGCTGTTTTAGTACATGTATCAACAAATGCTTTGATCATATGCAACTACACGTCTACTCACGGTTTTGATATTTGATCCCCATAGAATTATTACCAAAGTCATTTGAAGTTGCAAAAACTGTGGCCAATTTGAAATATCCCAGATTCACAAATATTCCATTGTTCCATATCATTCTTTTTGTCTCAATAGCTGTGCAATCCAAGGCAAAATTTGATGTAGGTAATTATTTGCAATTTGCATCCATTTTGGCCTACAGTTAAAAGTGACCATGTAGCAATACCAACACATAATGGGTTTTCTTTTGTTTCTTTTTCCTCTCTTTGTTTATAAATACTGTTTGGTCTGAAATTTGTCTGTTGCTACAGAAGTTCAGATAACAATTGACAGCTTACATCATGAGATTATGGTAACAAAGTCAAGAGTTTCATAATAAAGTCAGGAAAAGAAATGTTTTCTTTTTATTTGTATACACTCATCTGGTGTTGTTGTCTTTTGACACTGTCGAGGTTGATACTGAATTATTTCATGGTTCGAATTTGAAAAGACAATGACTGAACAGCAACTAACATTTATCTATCAATAATCTACCTCAAATTACACTAGCAATGATTAACGGCAAGGTTCACCCTGACGTTTAATTGGTTTTAATAAAAGCAGAAAAATGAGAGAATAACATATCAATGAAAGTTTGGCGAAAATAATAATGAGTTGATATAGAGTTATGGAATTTTAATGTTTTAAATTTGTGACGTCACATGCGAGCAGCTCCCCATATGTCGTGTGATACAAATTCCATGAAGTGCCATTTTCTCAGAAATTTGAAAATTATTTTACCTGTGCATTCAATATATTATCAGAAACATTATTTCATTCAGGCTTCTATGAAACAAACACATTCAATTATCATGGACCATTAAAAAAATGACAATTTATGGAATTAATATTGCATGACATGTAAGGAGCTGCTCGCATGTGACGTCACAAAATTAAAACTTTGAAACTTCCTAACTCTGTTATTCTTTGGTGGATTTTCGCCAAACTTTCATTAATATGTTTCTCTCATTTTTGTGCTTTTATCAAAACCAACTTGACTTTAGGGTGAACCTTGCCTTTAAGTCAATCATAATCTTATATATAGTACTGAAGTGACGTCAGTGTGGTTCGGAAATTTGTGTGGACAATGGCGAAACCAGCTGCAGCACGTCGCAGCTGGTTGTTTCTACCAATGGGAGAGCTGCAGTTGCACTGAGTTATGGTTTACCTATAAAATTCCCCATACATTTCTGAACCAGTTTGACATCATTACTTCTGCTCTCTATAAACTATCAACATTTACCTCCAGCAGTGAATCTGCGCTCGATTTAGAGTGTCGGTGATCCTTCCCCAGACCACTGTCAGTACTGCTCCCTGGTGCATGCGGGGAATGTTCCAGCGCTTGCAAGTACGAGACGTTCTCGTCGGGCAACACAGGCCTCTTTCGCTGCCGTTCCACGGGTCCGACAGAATTGTTCCTCTGGTATTTGGACACCTGGCCTGGATCGGTGGCCACGTGCGTCAGATTCTCAGATTCGCACGTTCCTTCGGTCGACGCCTCCATGCTCGGCCATGTTTTACGCGAGTCCGGGTCATGCTTCAGCGAGGCCGCTCTTCGCAAAGAAACATTAGACAGTCTCGTTTCCACGCTTTCCACATTGGGTCGCAATATTTGAATCTCAACTTTGCCCGCACTACTCCTCTGCGGAGAGTTCCTGGAAAATTTATTGTTGCTAAGGCGAACTTTAATACGTGAGAGGACATCACGAGGTGATGTGGATTTAGATTCCTTTGTGTTTTTACCATTTTCAGAATTACCTTTCTGCTCCGGTGATGATTTTTTACTACTATTAGCACTATTTGTAGTCACTGCGTCACCAGTTTTCCGTCCCTTCGCTGTTTCCTCATTACTCTGTTTCCATGATTTTCCGGGTATATCCATTTGTAAAGATCCTTTCAATTTACGGGGTGAGATGGGGCTGACTGCCTCATTGTAACTGCTACGTTTTGTCTTTGTTACCGTCGTGGTGAGAGGTGACAGAGGTGATGAGGGACGGCTATTGGTTCTCGTATCCTCCTCAGTTAGTGCAATTTCGGGACTTTGCTCGGCGACCGAAAACGCCGTTTGGTTCGTATTGGGTCCCGGCGAGGACGGTGAAGTCGAAGAACCAGACCGCGATAAATCCATTAATTCCCGATTCAGCTGATTTAGTTGCGCTATGAGATGGAAGTCCGTCTCAATGTCCAGAGGCCTCATGGCAACCTCCTTCATTTCCAGCCTCCCTTCGTTCATGGCCAGCGCCAGACTCTTTTTCCGCTGTCGATACGCGTTCAGTTGATCCTCCGGCATCAGAGCCTGCGACCGGCGTTTACCTATTGCACCTGTTCTGTTCACCTTGGACACAAACTCTTTCGCTTGAGGGGAAAGTGGGGTGCGATTATTATTGGTAGTCCTTGCATAATTATCAGCGATTTCATGCCTAGCATCTCTGGTATCTTTGGTTTGATTCATGTTTGTCACATCACACACTACGTCATCCGCTGAACTCCGCTCACCGACGTACGACGCATCCATGTTGGAATTGTTAACACTTACGGAACCGTTAGCCATGTCCTCTGTCACACACTCCTGAGGCATTTTCCTCGTGGTTTTGACGATGTCGCTGCTAGATACCTCTTTGCTGTCGTCGAAGACATCCACTACGATTATTTCCCCTTTGGTATGTGGGTGAAGCTCATCATATTCGCCACCCTCCACTTTCTGCACCTGATCGACTCCAACAACCTGCTCTTGTTGCAGGTTTTCGAGCTTCTGCCGGAGCTGCTGAGGCTGCAGGACCCACGGGTTGAAGTACGAAGTCGGAGGAGTGACCTTGCGCTTTAACGACTTTTTAGTCCTGGAACCCGAGCCCTTTCGGACGAATGTTTCACTCTGCGATATGTCCGGGTCATCCGCTTCAGATGTTCCTATATGTTGCAGGTCATCCTCGATGCTGGACTCAGGGTCTAGCCTTGGGTCCTGGCTACCTAATGCACTAGTGGCCTGCAGATGATAGAAGAAAAGAGCAAAAGAACAAAATATAATTTAGAAATTATAGTCACTACTCTTTCTCTCAAACAATATTCCTAGAAATGTTCATGATGTCAATTTTTCTTCAATACTAAGCATACTTGATGCATACATGTCTGCAATTGAGAAACGTCCATATGTATGCTAAAACTTTTTGCTCAGTTCTCTATATTGATATTTTGAAATTATGTTTTAATGCACTGCATGCTTACATTTTACAAATACTTACTTATTCATTGCAATAAGCCACATATTCCACAAGATTCTTGCAGGAATATCGGCTAATACCGGTACCTGTATCTCTTAACACATCTGTCAGGATTGATGATGCTGTGAAAATTTCAATGCTGATGCTACCCAATACAAACAATTATGTGAAATTAACCAACATGTAGTTGTGAAAAATTACAACAAATGCATAGTGAGTTTAACATTAAATCACATACTAACGGAAGTTCAGCATGCACCAAATTGACAAAATCAACCTTTCTTTTTATTCAGTAACCTCACCACAGGGGTACATGCAAAGTCAACAAAACTTCCCGCTAAGTGAAGTTTTCAAAGAGTCTCTAAAGATAGGCTGACGCAGTCAAACATTCACACCCTATACATCAAGCTAACAGATTAATTCTTGGTTACGACACACATGTCCTGCAATGTACACCCTTCAGGTGAACTGCTCTGCATATTATTATCTAGTCCCGTCATTCCACGAGTTTGCGTTTAAACAGGTGAGCTTTGTTGCCATGGCAACGCTGACGGAGTTCAGGCCGATCTTGGAGGTGGAAAACGACCATACTGTTGATAATCTCTTTTCCTTATATGCAGATATTATCAAGTACTTAAAGCCATGCTCTAAAATGTGTCCGATCAGTTTCAATTCTGAAGTGTGTATTGATGATGTTTACAGCAATAACACAAATCTCATCAATCCATACACTAGTCTACTGTGCACTGTAGTCGAGAAAGAAATTTGAATCTACAAAGTCAAAAATAAGATGGCATAATAGTAACTTTGCTTTTTAGTACACATATCGTTGTCTTTCTGTAAGTATTTCATTATTTTTTTGTGGGGTACAATTACTTGTACGATAAATGTATCACACAAACTTTCTTAAAGGTATTGGCTAACATTTACCACAGTTAAAAAAATCTGAGCCGCATGATGCTACCAGTGTCTTTGATGAGGTCTAAAAATGAAGCCCTGAAAAAATTGTATTTCAAAATGATCATTTAGTGCTTTAAAAAAGTGAAAATCGTAAGTTGACCAGATTCACTTGCCCATTTCCTCCCATAGACTTACTGTGTGTACACCTAGGTTAATAAAACTCGCCCCGAGTTTTATTGTATACTCATGTATAACTTGCCACTGGCAGTGTAACTTTCCAAACTTTTGTATTCTAGGGTGTTTATTTGTCCATTTGAACACTACTATGTAGCTCAGATATCAAAGTTTGACAATTTTTTAAATTGAAGCTCCACAATGTTAGCCTATCACTTTAAAATCAAGGTTCACCCTGACATCAAGTTGGTTTTAATAAAAGTCGAACAATGAGAGAAACATATTAACGAAAGTTTGGTGAAAATCAACCAAAGAATAGCAGAGTTATGAGGTTTCAAAGTTTTAAATTTGTGACGTCACATGCGAGCAGCTCCCAATATGTCATGTAATATAAATTCCATAAATTGCCATTTTTTAACAGTTCGTGATACCTGAATGCTTTTTTTTCATAGAAGCATGTATGAAATAGCGTTTCTGATAATATATTAAATGCACAAGTAAAATCATATTCAAATTACTGAGAAAACGGCACTTTTATGGAAATTATATCACATGACATATGGGGAGCTGCTCGCATGTGACGTCACAAATTTAAAAGTTCAAAATTCCATAACTCTCTTATTCTTTGGTGGATTTTCGCCAAACTTTCATTAATATGTTTCTCTCACAATTCTGCTTATATTAAAACCAACTTGATGCCAGGGTGAACCTTGCCTTTAAATTCTCAATTCTTGAATTATGTTATTTGAAATTCATGGCATCATGTGACAAGCACAAGTTACACATAACTGCAGGTACAGTTATACAAAGTAGTGTATCAGTAATGATGCTTTTGTTGTTTGTTGATTTTTCAGTTGTTTTGATTTTTGCTTTTGTTGTTGTTGTTTATGTTTTTTGTTGTTGTTGTTTATGTTTTTTGTTGTTGTTGTTTGTTTGTTTTTTGTTTGTTTTGTTTTGGGGTTTTTTAGTTTGTTTGTTTGTTTGTTTGTTTGTTTGTTTGCTTTTTGTGTTTTTTTTGGGGGGGGGAGGGGGGTTGTTTGACTTTCACATCATACAAAACTTGTCCCTTACAGGTAAGGAGTTGAGTTCCTCTGTGCTACTATTAAAATATATGTAAATGTTAATGTACATAAACTGAACATTAAAGAAAAACTGTCTGGAAGAATTAGGAGCAAAACATAACACTTCCATACAAGTCTGTGGTTTATATCTTTCGTCATCTGACCAGGGCGGTATAGGGACCCTTCCCTTCTAGCTGTGACACCCACAACAGCCGCGCTGAAACCGCTACCTTGCACTCACACCCTCCCTTTCAGAGGGGGGTGGGGTAAGGTTAGGTCCAGCGGACGAGAGAAGGGGAGCAGATGATTTTGTTACCACACTGATGATATGTTCTCTGTAACGATGGTAAATGTACAGTACACGTACACACATTTCCATGAACGGTTTGCGCTGTTTGTTGCGTCATGTGTTCTGCTATATCTTTTACACAGTACCACCCAGTAATGTCTGAGCATGATGAGTAATGTCTGTTTTCATCGGGGTGAATAGTAGGACAGTCAGCCTAGTTGAAAGTGAGCTCATGTTGCTCAGTTTATTTGATAAGTTCCAAGTTTAGTTTGTTTTTCATACCATTTATCTATCTACTGCATAGAATTGAGTCACAACGCTACATTTAAAACATAGGAACTAGAGCACTGTGCATTATGTAGTGCAAAACCTAACACAAATACATTGTACACTCATTGAAATAAAACATACATTACAAAAAACAAAAAATTCAGTAACTGGACACTGGGATATTTGGAAGACACAAGATATTAATTATTCTTCCCAAAATTCAGACTTTCAGAGATTGTCTAAATCTTTAGGACTTGGAAATAATGATGAACACACATAAATAATGAAACATTTATAAGTTTTAAAACACATTTACAAATGGGTCTAGTTGTTTGTGTTACTTTGTATAGTCCCCACCCCCCAACCACCACCACCACCACCACCTACAATCATGTAAAATTTATGAGGCACAAAATTTATTATCAAACAAATAAATCATGTTCAAAGGAGAAAGCACATACAATAAATGTTTACTGAAGGCAGACAGGTTCATAAGTTCTTTTTTGTCCGTTGTTTTTTTCTTTTAATCAAGCCAACAGAAAAGTGTAAATGGAAAACTGTCAACAAATCATTTTGAAATTATTTGCCAAAGATGCCAAAATCACTACCACAGTATTTGTATTTATTTATTTTTTATTTTTATTTATTTTTTTTTCCATTTTTTTTTTATTTATTTATTTATTTATTTTTTTTTATTTATTTATTTATTTTTTTTTGGGGGGGGGGGAGAGACTTGAAAGCCCCAAGTTTGTTTTCACATACTGTATATTCAGAATTGGTTTGCAACATCGGTTAAACCTGCAAAGATTATCTGACACTGAGTTAGAGGTTACAGAGGTTACAAGTGAATCCGGAAACCACAAACAACCACAAACTGAACAACAAATCATCAAGATTTGAATATTACTGTAACATGCTTTGTTTAACAGCCACACCAATTAACACACTGCTATTAACATAGCTTGAAGAAATAAATGTTGAATACAATCTTACCTTTACAAACAGTAATAAACACTCAACCAACAATATCTCAATTCCTATCGAATTTAATCTCTGATGAAAAAACTTTCACAACCCTTCCTACGGATAAATCGCAAACGGAATGATGGCAAGGCGGGGGAAGTCGAGAAAGAAAACAGAAAGCTACATGTACATACACAGGCACACAAACAGGCCCGACCAAACTAACTTTGTTGTTTTCACATGAGTTTCCTAATCAAATTTTCCCAAGGCTCCGCTGGTCCTTCAGTGTTATCATGAGGAACGTTTCCTTCCTTTGGTCTATTTGCTGTTGAGAGAGCGTAATGAGATAAGACACACTCTGAGAGCTACTGGCAGCCCCGGTGGCCACAGACAGGACTAAAAACGAGGTCCTCACAGACCAATACCATCAAGTGCAAAAGCGAGTATTTGCGTTTCATGTTTATGCAATGCAAGTAGGTCTGTATTACGTAAGTGTGGAAGGACTTACTTTTTTGGTTAGTCCAAAAACGCTCAGAAAAGTCAACTGACTCTGACCCGTTCTCGAAGCCAAAACCGGAATATTCCAGTTGCCAATAATTTCGGAAGGCCGACCGAAACTGTATCGCAGATGTCACTTATGTTAACCTTCGACCAACCTTCGACTGCCCTATTGTCTATGCGAGGATGTTATGAAAGTGAACTTAGCTCATTAACACTTAGACTGCCTACACAAACTCCCAGCGCCACATCATGTCTCCGTACTTCAAAAGTTTCAAAACATGGGTGATTCATCACCAATCCCAATCAGTGAAAACGTTGGATCTCTGTATGTTTAATACTCATTCTTTTTTAAGCAAATTTGTTTTATACGAAAATCCATGCAGTAAAATATTGATACATGTGAATAAGGTGACAGTTTGAATAAACTCATCTGTCAAAGCTATACGGTCAAACATTCTCTGTTGGTAGGAAAAGAGTTGAGTCAAACTTGTCAAAACACTATTGAAAATATAAATATACGCTATATAAACACAAGTGAAAAAAAAATCACACAGAATTTAATTTTACACTCACACAAATCACTGCATATTAATTAGGCCTACATAAATTGAATTCCAGTATACTCTGCTAAATTGAGCAGGCATCTTTTACACAATGTAATATATTTAACAAGGGTATCCCACTTAGAGGTGGAGTAAATTTCAATCAAAAAAATTAAAATTGGTTGTTGTTTTTTTACTTAAACCTGTTTAACGGAAGTAATCCATTAACCATTACCACATTATGCAGAAACTACTGTATGGTAAAATCGATGTACTCTCCCAGTCACCCTGTGACTTCCAAACTAATTGTTGCCCAATCTTGAAGAGTTATAAACTTTTGTGTGTATGGAAAACTGGACAGTACTTTCATTCACAAATACAGTATAACTGCATCAGGAAACACTGCTAAAAGTCACGGACAAATCACACCTTTTCTCGTCGGTCATATTTGTATTAACATTGAGCCGCGTTCACCCATATTTCCTTCTGCAAATACTTCCAGCCTATTTGGCAGGGAAAACTAACAAGCATTGTCAACAGATGATGACTTTCAATTAAAAGTACACACAAGTTAAGAATTGTCAATTGTGGAGAAAAAATGCTTACGTGGTCGAGGAAGACGTACAGAAATTGACCTCATTTTTTAGAAGAATTATTCACTGACACAAAACATCTGATCAGTTGTAGTTTGTTTTGGGTAGTCCTACCTACACTGAGAGTACCCCTACAGTGATAGCAATAATTGTAAGGTTCTTGTGGACTTGGAATGGACATCTAAACACTCTACAACACAAACTTCAGACAGTCATGCTCTTACTAGCAAAATACATGCAAATAAATATTGGCACAGGAATTTATGTCCTGGTGACAAAAATTCTATAACACAGCAGTTTATATGGAAAACTTAAACTGGAATAGTGGCTAATTGATTTTCACTTTTGAAAACACAAGACTGTTTTGACCTGCATTTTTTTTTATCATTGTAGATCGTATCAGAGACACTAGTACCATGGAGCATATGTACCTCAGATAATTTTAAACTGGAAACATTGTTATACATGTATGAACATGATGCCTTTAATAATACTGCACAAAAATGATAATATAAATATTTCTTGACTGAGCATAAATTATAAAGAAGTCCATGGGTGCTTTCTTCAAGCTGTTTTGTATTTTTCTACCCCATTTTTTAACAACATTTTTAACTTAAAAAAATGACCAGAAATGAATCAATGGAAAATAGCATCAACCATTTCATGCACAATACAGTCTAAAAGCAGAAAGTCAACACGAGCAAATGCAAATCCGGTGTGCCACTTGTGTGGAAGCACAAAGTATCACACTATGTGTTAATGAGAACAAATTTGTGTTACCTCCTTTTTGCCTTCCCAGTAGCAAGCGACATAATTTAATTCCACAGTTCTGCAGAATGTTATACATTGATAAGGCTTCTCCGACACGCTCACCGCAAATAAGAAAATTATCATCCAATTAAAGGTTTGTCCGTCTCGCCGCGGTTAAGAACTTAAGACGGGCAAACTATAGCACAACGGTAAGTTCCACAGACAGGAATAACTTGTATGTACGTACATGTATAGAAACGCACCACCGGGCTTCGCTTTCATGACAAGTTTGGTAAGATGGTGCACAGGAGAGACACCACGAAACAAGAAAAAAAAATCATGTTCATACACAGATGCTAGTCTTGGTTCAAGGCATTATCAACGATATGCAAACAGATGAAACTTTTACTTGAACCACAAACGGATATATGAAGTGTTATCAATATATGTTTATGGGTGGCATAAAATTTTGAGAAGGGTTTTATTTTCTTTTTCTTTCTGTTTTCTTTTATTTATTCAAATTTTTGAATTCACCAATTTTAAGTTTGCAGAAAAATATATATGTACTTTGGTGGAACATACTGCACAAGTTGGGAGAGACCTCATTTATGAATAGACTGGCTATGGATTAGTTTGTGAAATATGAAGAAAATAAATGGGGCAGATTTTTTCCAGGAAGTGATATAGTGATATCTGCTCCCTGGTGTAATAAAAAAAAAATCATAACATAAAAATGTTCAGTAGGTATGATGTGGTTTCTGATGTGTGGCATGGTATGACAGTACTTTGTAACAGAATGATGAAAAATTTGTCTGATCAACCCTATATACTACTGTATACGCCATATATTTCGCGTACATATATTTTCGCGATTTTGCTTCAAGACGATGAATTCGTGAGAGTATATTTTCGCAATTTAATTGCATTTACATTCACTTTGTACAGGAATATCAGGAAGTGAAAATTTTCGTGTGAACTCATGAAGTCGAGAAATTCACGAAAATACATGTAAAACCATATTATAATATTCAGGGTATACAGTATACTTTTTACTTAGGCCTTAAAACAATGTTTTGTCTCGAGTCTGAACCCAAGACTATCGCAGGTCTATATTTTAGAAGAATCTATTAATTCATAAACACAAGAGGAAGCTGATTCAGGTGCTTCTAATGAGGTTAAATTGACTTGATAACAGGCCTGCTTGACCTGTTCAAACCAAAATCCAAGGTTTTTAGTTTTTACAAAACGTAGAAACGGATATATATCTTATAAGCTCCCAGATCCGGTTTCGGTAACCAGACAGCGTAATCCGTAAGCCGGCATTGTCATAGCGATGTAGCAGTTTGTGGATTAATGTCTGAATGTTGGGGGCAAGGCGATGACAGATGATGACACTTCATACAAATTTTCAGCAGCTGATGGATATTTTGTATGGGTCATTTCAATATTTTCTGCAAAATCCTTTCACCCTGTTACAATGAGACTGAAATTGTATTACTGTAAGTGCCATACTACTGTATGATATTATATTGGATGTATATATGCTTGTTTGTATTGCTTGTCTGTCTGTTTGTTTGTTTGGTCTTTATTGTTATTTGATTTGAGGTACTTTTCCATATGAAAACCTTCACTTTCTAATTGGCAATAATTAAAAAGGTGGCTTGTTTGTATGTTCGCCTTCAAGAGGACAATAGTCCAGAATAAACAATACAACTGTATGCATAAATTATAAATGAAGAAAATAAATGTTCTGTTTTGTTTGTTTCATTTGACTTATTTGATTTGAAAGACTTTCCAATTGAAAACGTCCATGTTTTAATTGGCATTGAGTTAGAAAGTGGTTTATTTGTATGTTTTTCTGGAGGAGGAATATAGTCCAGAATTAACAGTACAAATGCCTGCTTAAATCAATTATCACGGAATGATGAAAATTGATTTTGTCACAGCTATGGATTTACAAATGGAAATATTTATAGTCACCCACATATAATGGAAATAAAAATCCGGTGGCAGTATCAATTCTACTTCATTGTATTTTTAAATGTATTCAATTATACTAATTATTTTGTTCTCAATTTATTGTTTTTTATTTACACATATTAATTTATCTATCTATCTATTTATTTATTTATTCATACATGTATTTGTTTGTTTATTTATTTATTTATTTATTTATTTATTTATTTATTTATTTATTTATTTGCAGTTTCAATCAAGTCCCTTAACCTGCTTTTTTATGATGGGCAAAATTAGCAACAGCTGATACCTGTATATCAATAATTTATACTTGTACATGTTTGCACTATGAAATTCTACCCTTACCCCTCCCAAATACACAAGTGAATGCACTCTCCACATACACTGGCTAATTAATCATTAATTTATTAATCAGACATAAACAATGCATTCCAATAACCCAGATGGTGTTGGTAGATTCTTTTGTCTAGACTCATTCTGCTCCAATCAACTTGTACTTTAAATTCCAGGCTAGCAGAACACCTGTGACTTTTCTGCATTAATTAAATACAGGGCACCTGATTGGCTAGACCACATTCTATCACACCTGTTCAACATCATTCCAATGATATTGACTAACCACAGTGGACATGGTGGTGACTGGTGACTGTAGGAGTGGGTCAGGTGAGCAAGTCATAATCATGACTACTAAGTAGTCTCCACATCCAGACCGAAGCTATAAGCACGTACACTTTGTACAGAATGTTTACATCTAATGTTCCTTCAGTCAGCAGATACATGTGTTGTTTCTTCGGCATAATCAAGTAAACTTATGTCTCAGAGACTAATCTAGTGCCCCTCTCTGTATTCATAGAGTTATTCAATATGTAGAAAGAAATGAAAGGGGAATGACGAAAGAAGAAGAAGAAGAAGAAGAAGAAGAAGAAGAAGAAGAAGAAGAAGAAGAAGAAGTGCAGCAGCAGAATATCGAAAAGAAGAATGGGGAAGAAGAAAAGGAGAAAGATTAGGGGGGAGGGGGAGTAAGATGAACAGTGAAACTGATCTAGTTTTACAGTATAATTCAATGTTTATTCTTAGAAAGCGGAAGATGAATTTACTTCATATACTTGTAAGAAAGGTGCCCTACAAAGCAATCAGAACTTTGCATTCACCCCTAAAATTCCTCTGCTATACGATCACAACAAACTTTTGTATTCAGATACTGAATGTGCATTTTACTTGATCATATGAAATCAGGCAGAACTAAACACAAGTATTCAGTTGCAAAATCTCTATAGAAACTTTATATCTTTTAGAACAGCAAAGGCATCCTTTTCTTACCCTAACTCAGACTTTTGACAGGGATTACAAAAGGAAATCAGCCATCTAAAACTTTTTTTACAAAACAGAAACCTCCAGTATACATGTATGGAAAGTCAGTGATACTGCAATTATACATCAATATCCTTGTACTTGATTTGCAAAGTCATCATTATGTGTACAAGTTAAATACACAATGGTAAACTTGAAAAAGAAGATAACTAGTTCAGACATTTGCTAAAACTTTTACTGTTTCCTTTCTGTGATTGTTTGTATTTTTCGAATATCAACATGTAGCTGTCTGGGTTTCATTCTCCTTCAGTCATCCTGGTCAGCCAAATGTAACCTAGTAGCTAGGCAAACTTTTTCGTACCATCTATGCCCATAGCTATTCAGATGGTATACATCAAGTGTATGTTTGTCTCTGTATGTTTGTCTCTGTATTGTTTGTGTGATTGTCTGTATGTTGAACTCTGTGTGTGTGTGTGTGTGTGTGCGCGTGTGCGTGTGCGTGTGTGTGTGCATGTGTGTGTGCATGTGCGTGTGCGTGTGCGTGTGCGTGTGCGTGTGCGTGTGCGTGTGCGTGTGCGTGTGCGTGTGTGTGTGTGTGTGTGTGTGTGTGTGTGTGTGCGCGCACGTGTGTTAGATGTAGGCCTACATTTATGTAAATGTACCAGTCCAGTACAGTACATTACTAGTCTGACTGCCAGACCATTATTCTGGAATCAACAGCCAAATCTGTCTCCATTATTTGCAGGGGAGGTCTGAAATTCAGACTAGTACATTACATGCATACTGCAAGTGTTATAATTTGCCTATAAGAATGAAAGACTTAATACATGTACGTGTAATGGATTAACGTAGGATACATGCTGTTTATAGCCTTTCAATACCCCTCTTTAGGCTCCAGTTGAAATCAAATACACTGTACATAATGTCAACCTTGCCCAAAATAGTGCTGATTTTTCTTCTTCT
Organism: Eucidaris tribuloides; assembly: GCA_001188425.1. Taxonomy (NCBI): domain Eukaryota; kingdom Metazoa; phylum Echinodermata; class Echinoidea; order Cidaroida; family Cidaridae; genus Eucidaris; species Eucidaris tribuloides. The sequence continues at coordinate 71,826 of JZLH01S0176997.1, read as the reverse complement.
GCATGTCAGGGCAAGAGCATCAGTTCTGAGGGCCATGGCTGTTTTTATTTGAGATTATTGTATTCTGTTTGCAAATTACTTCCCATTTCAAACACATTTGTGCACTGCTGGATTTTTTTTTCCTATTTAACTTAGCTAAACTTCAGAAAAAAGTTATTATAGTAACTAGACCGAAATTAATATGGTTACTTTCATAACAAAACTCTCTGGCAACAAGATTTTCGTGTTTACGTGCCTGGAGGTGCTACAAGAAAAATGGAATTTTGAAAAAGTTACAATGCACAAATCGACTGTTTATTTTCGTTAACACTTTAACTCGTCACATTTTCGTGATGTTTTCAATCCGGGAGGTCATATTCTTATAATAGGTTTTTGCAGTCACGTCTGCATTCTTCCAAATGTCCATACCGACCCCCTAGGAGAATTGAGCTACAAATGTTGTATCAATGTCTGTATGTACACATTCATGCAAATGTGCATGGTTTCTAAAACACACTGCACAAGTGATTCTTCAGTTGTTTTCGACATCAAAGTGTGCTTTGACTGGAATATGAACTATTAGTAAATTTAAACACAGTATTTGAGTGGTCTTTAGCAAAGTAAACATTGTTCAGTACTTTGAAAGTTAATTTGGATATAGGAAAACAGATAACCAGTAAAACCACAATATTTGGGGTTTTAATTTTTTTTTAAAGAAATGAAGTACAGTGGTATCATTTAAGTTTGCTCACATTCAAAATATTCCAAAACAAATCCTAGACAACGGATGGATAATTATCTGTTTTATTTTTCATGTGATGTGATGTAGTGATGGCACAAAGCCCTGACATAAGCAAACATGGTTTACATATGTCTGCATGTAAAATACATTCATGAAATTTTACAGTGAATAACATCCTTTGATGTTGTAAATTAAGATCAATAAAAGTATATGACACAGCAGTATACACAAATGGGTTCCAAACTGAAGCTAATTGATATGTATACACTGTGCTATATGCAGCCCCTTCTCCCCCAATAACCCCCTTTCTATACCTCTGTGTGTGATTAGCACTAATCCAAGACCCACACTGTTGCATATAACAAGCCAATCAATCTGGTATGATCGGCTGCTATTATTAATTCCTTGGCATCTCTCCTGATAATTATGAAAGGCATCAAGAAGGGAATTTGCTCCTTTGTTGATGCACATTGAGAAAAGACTTGCTCATTCTTGTACTTGTTGGCATGACAAAGGGTGAACAAGACAAAAATGATTACAGAGAAATCGAACCCCTGGAGATAAACCACGGAAGAAGGATATACCGTTCCAAGTGGGAACTCCGATTCGAAGAGAACACACAAGTGTAGATCATGTTTTGTGAAATGTTTTCAGACGTAAGTTATCGGAAAACTTGGATAATATTCCTCAACACAATTTGATAATTACATTACAACTGATTTGTTGGAACCCTGCAACTGCAGGATTATAATTATGTGTATCTTACAGTACACTATGTGTCAAAATCCTTCTATTTAGCGGTACTATTAAGTAGGAAAGTGCCATTTGCTTATAAGAATGATTGAGTTTTATCCAAATTGAGTCAAGCTGCTAATCAACATAAAAAAACACAGAAAACCACTATTGAGTATTATCTGTTGTTATTAACAGTTCAAAGAACTAAATACTCATTTATTTTCAAACTAAATAAGCACATTTACTCTTACATACAGGTAATATATGTTGACATATCAATATATTGATTTTACTATTCATTAAATGTATGCATGGTGTGAACTATAAGAATGGACATAGTAAAAATAATAATAGAAACAACCTTATTTTTTTTTAAATTGACCTGCAGCGGTAGCTTCCACCAAACTTTGATCCAATGCCTAAACTGTCTTAAATAGTAAAGCTTGTCAGACACTATTGTTTCTTTTCCTGTCCATATTCAGTTCATTATCATTACACAAACTTCTGGTGAGGAGGTATTATCTCTTCAAAAAAAGTAACAAATAAAAAAGGTTCAACAACTTACCAGCTCATTGAATCACATGATTATTCCATAGCAAGTTTTTAAGACCTTGAAAAAGTTTCCTTTGAATGTTTTGAAGAAAAACACAACTCAAAGGGAAAAAGAATGATGACTTGCAAGCATGCATTGCTCCATTATAGCCCTGATATAATCCTCCAGGTACTCTATATCACCAATGACCAAATCGTCTAGCTTTCAGGTCACATTAAAATGAAACATTTATTGTCTCAGAAGGTAGATAATACCATTTGAATGTTCCATAATCGGTATCCATCCTGCACTGTACACATCAGCTAGTCTAATGTTGCATACACACGAACAGCGACCGAATCTATAACTCAATTCTGGCTTCGTCAACTCGACACCTCGGTTCCTAAACTTCCATTAACTTCTCGCTGACAAACCTTACAAAAGAAAAGTGCTCTACTCGTAACCTACTCAGCAGGGTTCCTATTCATGCCCGCTCAAAAGCTCGGCGCTCGCTTTTCATTGCACATGTAGTAGAGATAAGGATACCTCCGCTATTGTGCGCTGTGAGTGGTTGGGCTCTCCAACTAAACAAGGTGCTGACAGCTCCATTGTTTGGGTTTTGAAGGGGGCTTGTACCAAGGACGAGACAGAAGAGAGGAAGAGAAGGGGCGGAAATAGGGGCTACAAAGGAAAACAGTGTCCGGAACAATGCAGCCGCCTGAAGCCCAGAGACTATTACCTGTTTTTCAATGAATGTGTGTTCAGCGCACATTTAGGCTTGCTAAAGAGAGAATGGGTGTATTTGTGGACAAAACAGGGGGTTAACAGCCCATGTAATTCAGCATCACTACTAAAATGATAATACTGTCCTTTTTCGAAGAATCCAATTCACCGCAGTCATTTACTTACAATATGTACAGTATGTAGGCCTATACTGTAGCTGGAGATGTGTCACTATTTCAGGGAAAAGTAAACTTTCTCAATCTGAACAATATTTTGCAATTTTCAGTACGATCGATGCCCAACTATACAAGCACTGTATTGTAATTGAGGCTGCATTCTGTACAGTTAATCCGTTACAGGAGCTTGGAGCTTGAGTACTTTGGGTCTTTTATATTGAACTGAAGTGTGAATGGCAGTATGTACCATCTACAACCTTACATGTAATATAGATACACAACACCAATATATTTAAATTAAAATTTGGGGAAGTTTCATCCCTTCCCTCTCCCTGCTCCCCACCCCCGCCCCACCCCCCTCCCCCCCCCTTGCTTGAAATCCAATACAAACTTTTCACTAATAACTGTAATATCCTTGTAGGCATATATTATAACCACAATTGGGCACAATTCTTGCTACATCACAATGACGCCTGGGGAGCGCGCAGGCTCATGGATAATCCTCGTTTCTCGACCTAATGAGTCTGTGTTCGAATCGGCGCGCCGGCCATGCGTTTGTTCCTTGGTAAGCCTCTTATATCCCCATTACCCTCGTCCTCGGATAGCGAGCAAAACCGAGGTCCCTTTGAAGACCGACCCTCAGCACGTAAAAGAACCCATGGCACTTCATCGAAAAAAGAAGGTAAAAACCGGTGTTGGTCACATATCATGATCATACTCAGGACCAGTACGTTGTATAAACTCCCCCTTCCGGTGCCCTCATTGAGGGTGTGTGACAGTACCTCTAAGAAGTAAGAAGAAATGTAAAAAC
>JZLH01S0176997.1:48101-68103 GCA_001188425.1 Eucidaris tribuloides | reverse complement strand
AAAACTTTTTTTACGAAACAGAAACCTCCAGTATACATGTATGGAAAGTTAGTGATACTGCAATATACATCAATATCCTTGTACTTGATTTGCAAAGTCATCATTATGTGTACAAACTAAATACACAATGGTAAACTTGAAAAAGAAGATAACTAGTTCAGACATTTGCTAAAACTTTTACTGTTTCCTTTCTGTGATTGTTTGTATTTTTCGAATATCAACATGTAGCTGTCTGGGTTTCATTCTCCTTCAGTCATCCTGGTCAGCCAAATGTAACCTAGTAGCTAGGCAACCTTTTTTGTACCATCTATGCCCATAGCTATTCAGATGGTATACATCAAGTGTATGTTTGTCTCTGTATGTTTGTCTCTGTATATGTTTGTTTGTGTGATTGTCTGTATGTTGACTCTGTGTGTGTGTGTGTGTGTGTGTGTGTGTGTGTGTGTGTGTGTGTGTGTGTGTGTGTGTGTGTGTGTCGTGTGCGTGTGTGTGTGTGTGTGTGTGTGTGTGTGTGTGTGTGTGTGTGTGTGTGTGTGTGTGTGTGTGTGTGTGTGTGTGTGTGTGTGTGTGCGTGTGTGCGTGCGTGCGTGCGTGCGTGCGTGCGTGCGTGCGTGCGTGCGTGCGTGCGTGCGTGCGTGCGTGCGTGCGTGCGTGCGTGCGTGCGTGCGTGCATGTGTGTTAGATGTAGGCCTACATTTATGTAAATGTATGAGTACATTACTAGTCTGACTGCCAGACCATTATTCTGAAATCAACAGCCAAATCTGTCTCCATTATTTGCAGGGGAGGTCTGAAATTCAGACTAGTACATTACATGCATACTGTAAGTGTTATAATTTGCCTATAAGAATGAAAGAGTTAATACATGTACGTGTAATGGATTAACATAGGATACACGCTGTTTATAGCCTTTCAATACCCCTCTTTAGGCTCCAGTTGAAATCAAATACACTGTACATAATGTCAACCTTGCCCAAAATAGTGCTCATTTTTCTACTCCCGCATGTCAGGGCAAGAGCAACAGTTCTGAGGGCCACGGCTGTTTTTATTTGAGATATCGTATTCTGTGAGCAAATCGCTTCCCATTTCAAACACATTTGTGCACTGCTGGATTTTTTTTTCCTATTTAACTCGGCTAAACTTCAGAAAAAAAAGTTATTATAGTAACTAGACCGAAATTAATATGGTTACTTTCATAACAAAACTCACTGGCAGCAAGATTTTGGTGTGTACGTGCCTGGAGGTGCTACAAGAAAAATGGAAAATCGACAACTTTACAATGCACAACTCGACTGTTTATTTTTGGTAACACTTTAACTCTTCACATTTTCGTGATGTTTTCAATCCGGGAGGTCATATTTTTATAATAGGTTTTTGCGGTCACGTCTGCATTCTTCCAAAAGTCCAGACTGACCCCCTATAGGTGCATTCACACTTAACAGCCAAACTTCGCGAACGTTTCACTTCCCGAGATTAACTTCGCGCAAGTTTTGGTAATGTGAACATCAAACTTCCCGGGCGAAACTTTCCTGCGAAACTTGCGTCCAGCGAAACTTCCACAAGTTTGTACGGAAAATTTCCCGAACATCGAGAAAACTTTTCCCACAGCGACAGTTTTTGAGTGCTGAACACAAACTTCGGGAAGTTAATCCCTGTGAGGCCTCAGCAGCATTTCGCGGTGTGGGGACATTAAATGCGCACCTGTACACAAACATGGAGTTGAATGACTTGAGTGTACCTTGTAGCCGGGCTTGTAGCTCGGATATTTACGTGCGTTTTGTACGCAGCAACATACTTCCAAACACATTCAATTTTTGTGTGAGCTTGGTATACTTTCATTAAGATAAGTATGAAATGTAAAGGACATTGGAGCATCGCAGAAACAAAATTCCTGATCAATCTGTAGCAAAATCTCTGTACATTTTGATTGTTTCCACATGCGCAGTGCGTTCCAAATCTTCGAGAAGTTTCGCGGGAAGTAAATCTTCTCGAAGTTTTGCCCCAGTGTGAACGATCAAGCCAAACTTCGCGAAGTCTTCGAGAAGATAAACTTCGCAAAGATTTGTAATGTGAATGCACCTTATGAGAACTGAGCTACAAATGTTATATCAATCAATGTCTGTATATATGTACACATTCATGCAAATTATGTGCATGGTTTTCTTATAACATAAACACACTGTACAAGTGATTCTTCAGTTATTTTCAAGAACAAATTGTGCTCTGACTGGAATAGGAACTGCTAAGTAAATTTAAACACAATTATTTGAGTGGTGTTTAGCAAAGTAAATGTTATTCAGTACTTTGAAAGTTATATTTGGATATAGGAAACAGATAACCAGTAAAACCACACTATTTCGGGTTCAAGAAATGTTTTTTTTTTTTAAGAAATGAAGAACAGTGGTATCATTCAAGTTTGCTACATTAGAAATATTCCAAAACATATTCTAAATAGACAAAAGGATGGATAATTATTCATTATTCATGTGATGTGATGTAGTGACTGCACATAAGCAAACATGGTTTACAGTCTGCATGTAAAATACATTCATGAATTTTTACCAGGGTGAATAACATCCTTTGATGTTGTAAATTAAGATCAATAAAAGTATATGACACAGCAGTATACACAAATGGGTTCCAAACTGAAGCTAATTGATATGTATACACTGTGCTATATGCAGCCCCCTTCTCCCCCAATAATCCCCCTTTCTATACCTCTGTGTGTGATTAGCACTAATCCAAGACCCACACTGTTGCATATAACAAGCCAATCAATCTGGTATTGATCGCTGCTATTATTAATTCCTTGGCATCTCTCCTGGATAATTATGAAAGGGCATTCAAGAAGGGAATTTGCTCCTTTTGTTGATGCACATTGAGAAAAGACTTGCTCATTCTGTACTTGTTGGCATGACAAAAGGTGAACAAGACAAAAATGATTACAGAGAAATCGAACCCCCTGGAGATAAACCACGAAGAAGGATATACCGTTCCAAGTGGGAACTCCGATTCGAAGAAGAATCAGCACAAGTGTAGATCATGTTTTGTGAAATGTTTTCAGACGTAGTTATCGGAAAACTTGGATAATATTCCTCACACAATTTGATAATTACATTACAACTGATTTGTTGGAACCCCCTGCAACTGCATGATTATAATTATGTGTATCTTACAGTACACTATGTGTCAAAATCCCTTCTATTTAGCGGGTACTATTAAGTAGGAAAGTGCCATTTGCTTATAAGAATGATTGAGTTTTATCCAAATTGAGTCAAGCTGCTAATCAACATAAAAAAAACACAGAAAACCACTAATTGAGTATTATCTGTTGTTATTAACAGTTCAAAGAACTTAATACATCATTTATTTCAAACTTAAATAATGCAAATTTTACTCTAAATGTTGACATTATCAATATATTTGATTTTACTTATTCATTAAATGTACATGTATGCATGGTGTGAACTATAAGGAATGGACATAGTAAAAATAATAATAGAAACAACCTTATTTTTTTTTACATGACCTGCAGCGGTAGCTTCCACCAAACTTTGATCCAATGCCTAAACTGTCTTAAATTAGTAAAGCTTGTCAGACACTATTGTTTTCTTTTCCTATCCATATTCAGTTCATTATCATTACACAAACTTCTGGTGAGGAGGTATTATCTCTTCAAAAAAAGTAACAAATAAAAAAGGTTCAACAACTTACCAGCTCATTGAATCACATGATTATTCCATAGCAAGTTTTTAAGACCTTGAAAAGTTTCCTTTTGAATGTTTTGAAGAAAAACACAACTCAAAGGGAAAAAGAATGATGACTTGCAAGCATGCATTGCTCCATTATAGCCCTGATATAATCCTCCAGGTACTCTATATCACCAATGACCAAATCGTCTCGCTTTCAAGTTCACAATTAAAATGAAAACATTTCTTTCTCAGAAGTTAGATAATCCATTTGAATGTTCCATAATCGGTATCCACTCCTGCACGTACACATCAGCTAGGTCTAATGTTGCATACACACGAACAGCGACCGAATCTATAACTCAATGTCTGGCTTCGCAAACTCGACACCTCGGGTTCCTAAACTTCCACTTAACTTTCTCGCTGCAAACGCTTTACAAAAGAAAGTGGCTCTATCGTAACCCTACTCAGCAGGGTTCCTATTCATGCCCGCTCAAAAGCTCGGCGCTCGGGTCTTTTCATTGGCACATGTATGTAGGAGATATAGGATACCTCCGCTATTGTGCGCTGTGAGTGGTTGGGCTCTCCAACTAAACAAGGGTGCTGGACAGCTCCATTGTTTGGGTGTTTGAAGGGGGCTTGTACCAGGACGAGACAGAAGAGAGGAAGAGAAGGGGCGGGAAATAGGGGGCTACAAAGGAAAACAGTGTCCGGAACAATGCAGCCGCCTGAAGCCCAGAGACTATTACCTGTTTTCAATGAATGTGTGTTCAGCGCACATTTAGGTTGCTAAAGAGAGAATGGGTGTATTTGTGGGACAAAACAGGGGGTTAACAGCCCATGTAATTCAGCATCACTTACTAAATGATAATACTGTCCCTTTTTCGAAGAATCCAATTCAACCAGTCATTTACTTACAATATGTACAGTATGTAGGCCTATACTGTAGCTGGAGATGTGTCACTATTTCAGGGAAAAGTACAACTTTCTTCAAATCTGAAACAATATTTTGCAACTTTCAGTACGATCGATGCCCAACTATACAAGCACTGTATTTGTATATTGAGGGCTGCATTCTGTACAGTTAATTCTCGTTTACAGGAGCTTGGAGCTGAGGTACTTTGGGGCTTTTATATTGAACTGAAGTGTGAATGGCAGTATGTACCATCTACACCTTACATGTAATATAGATCACCAAACACCAATATATTAAATTAAAATTTTGGGGAAGTTTTCATCCCTTCCCTCTCCCTGCTCCCCACGCCCCCCTCCCCCCCCCCTTTGCTGAAAATCCTAATACAAACTTTCACTAATAAACTGTAATATCCTTGTAGGCACATATATCCACAATTGGGACAATACTTTGCTACACACACAAATGTAACAAACAAACAAATGCTTGTAGGCTATATCACACATTCACACAAAAATATAAAAAAAACAGTACAGTTTGATAACCATACATGTAGGTTATGGCCTTTCAATTTCATGGAAGTACATGGGCAACTACAACATAAAATACTAGAGACACTGCCATAATTTAATCCAGTCTAGTTAGCATACATGTTTGTAGCTGTGATTTACAAAAAGATTGACACCCACATTTCCCAAATCCATCATAATCCCTCATGAATCCATTTAGGGGTTAGAAAGAGGGCTAGGTCAATTTGATGGGGTTCATACTACTGCATGTAACTGTCATTAGTCTGACACACCAAATACAATAATCTGCTTAATCCTATTATCCCAGTCAGTAGCAAATGGAGCCAAAGGGACAATTGCAGATGACAAATTATTATTACAAATTGCCCTTTTGCATTACAGAAGTTAAATGGCAACTACAATAAGTATTCCTCATAATGTTAGATGCATAGAGACAACAGATGTTCTGGACAGAACACATAGATTTGAAGTAAAATGCATGTATGTCAGATGGTCGGGAATTTTCCACTTTAAAGACAGAGGCTAAAATTGTGGGGCTTCAAATTTAAAAATTGTCAAACTTTGCTATCTGAGCTACATAGTAGTGTTTGAATGGACAAATAAACACCCTAAATTGCCAAAGTTTGGAAATTTATGCTGCCACTGGCAAGATATGAATGAATAAACAATTAGTACTTGGGCCAAGTATAAAATAGCCTAGATCCATGTGGGAGGAAATGGGCAGGTGAATCCAATCAACTTACGGTTTTCATTTTTTTAAGTGCTAAATGATAATTTTGAAATACATTTTTTTCAGGGCTTCATTTTTAGACCTTATCAAAGACACTTGGAGCATGGAGGATTATGTAGCTCACATTTTTTTTAACTGTGGTCACTGTGGCTTTAACCTATTGATGCCTTTTGATGCCAACAATGATGACTAAATATGCCTATTGACAATGCATTGTTTACGCATTATTTTTCTCTTGGGGGGAGGTGGTGGGGGGAGGAGTTCAGTTGGGGGTTATACATCAATTCTTACTCTTCTTCCACAGATACAACACCAAAAAGCCCATACAAAACGTATTTAATTCTACAAGGCCACCGAAAATTGAAACACCTATTACTGGGAAGTCACAAAGAGTGAATTCCTCTAATGCATGAAACCAAGATCTTTACAATGGAAGGTTTATGGTTTAGAGCTCTGGCTATTGCTTTGAATTCACTTGGAAATACCAAAATGACAGAACAATAAGACACAGGATGACTAATATTACCTTTTGACTATTTTCTTCAAAACAAAGTGACAGTATACTATGTAGAGTTTAACCCATTAAAGATGATTTGATTTCATTATAGCATGTATTTCCCATAGACCACATAACAAGATATCTTTTATCTCATCGTCAGCAGGTAACTTTACAAGTTGGTACTGAAGCCAGCAATTTTCTCACCGTTGTTCAGTCTTAATCTGAAAGTTAAATAATAAAACGATTGAGAGCCTTATCAAAATCTAAAAAAATAATTGCTTTTTCGAGAATTAATCAAATGAGAAGGGCTGATGACACCTTTATCTTTCAAACAAAGAAATACACCTGTACGTACCTTAACTCAGACTCGCACAAGGAAGCATTGATTGAAGCCACGTAGAAGAGACTTATAGCAGTATTTTCCACTGACATCAATTAATTACATATACTACTCTGATGTCTTGCACACTACTGATCTTTTCGGGCACTAGAGCTTTGTTCAGGAATTCTTGCGTGGAATCGCCTTCCGAGCATTTACAACAGATCTATCAATTTCCGACAAAGTCATGCACGGTTGTGCAAGTGTGCGACAGTGCAAGGACTCGCTATCTCAACAACAAACCCTCTGAAGGAAAGAGGTGATCTAAGTTACGTATGTAGACAATCCAGTCATTTCAACCGACTAAACATTTATATTCCAGGTAGTGTAAATATTCCGCTGACTACAATGGTTTCTAACAGCACCAGCCATGAGAACAGACTATTAGTTACAGCAGCGGAACCCAGGCATGCCCCTATTATAAAAGAAAAGACGCAAAAACAAGGACACAGAATCCTGAAGACAATATATCCAATCCCGTATAAGTTTCAAAATCGGGTATAGTAGTATACGTTTCAACGAAGATATTTCTGGGTTTGCCAAATTTAGAAATAGATACACCCAAGTTCAGATACACATACCTCTGTCTTATTTGAAAGTAAGACTCATAGAGATTTTATTTCTAAACCCAATGAAGACTAAGAATTAAATACATGTATCTCAGGCTGGGGTCTGTGGAGAATGCGTGTAATATTGAAAAAAAAAATCAACTCTAATGGGAAACTGTTCACATTCTTATGTTTGACTGTTATAAGGAAAGTACATGTACATGTAGCATCTGAAAACATGTATCTATGTAGTCTGAAAACATGTATCTACATGTAGTCTGACTTCCAGATGCAAGAACTATTTCCTAGAGAAATTAGGCCTACTACCATTAGTTAACTGTCTTGAACTAAGACTAGTTTTCTGAGACTGCCGTCGCATAGTCTGTGCGAGTACTCAGAGGGAAAAAAAGGTCGTAAGGTCTGGAATCGACACTAGTATCTATGTGACTATGTTTGAATGTATGCACATACATGTACGATTATGTTTTCTTCTGGTTCATTCAAAGTTTATTTCAACATGGTGACTGGTTGTGGGAATGTGGGAAGGGAAGTGGGTAGCCCTTTGTCAAAATTCTCAAATAGATAACATTAATATAAATATTATCTGTACAAGCCCCACAACCCATCACCTACGTAGTTTCCCAAGCAACAAACCGCAAGCAACAAACCATGAACCTTCAAAAAAATAAACAAACACCAAAGAAAAAAGAAAAATCTATGTTAAACTTTGTATTTGTATACAGTGAATCAGCAAGTTTGATACATCCTCATTTGAAACAGAATTTAATTTTATAGACAATGTCAATAAATAAAGAAATACAAAAAAAATAGAACGAACAAATGAATGAATAAATGCAATGTAAACAGGCCAACATATATATTTTTCATTTTGAGTATTGAATGTGATAATACATTGAATGATTATTATTTACCATTTACTCATTGATACCTGATGAAAGTGACAGAAAATTTACTACTTTTTTCTTTTCTCTAGGGTGTGATCTTTTAAAATATACATCTATCTTTCTGTCTGTATAGTACTAATTACAGTGTTTTTTTATAACACTGCAGAAACTGTATATATTTTGAATAAACACTGACTGTCTGCTCATTTGATGTACTAAAGGCCCCACCCACGAAACTATAATTAAACATACATAAAACCATACAAGCATTTATATATTTACTGAAAAGCCATAAAAAAATGTTGACAACCAAGTTTACTAAAAATAAACCACAAACAAAAATACAGGACATATCAGATTTCCATAAACACGTTTTTGATTCCATAAAATTGACAAGTGAATTATATATTATGAAGAGTAATAGATGTAAATAGCCACATTATGAGTTATTACCAAACAGGATGTCAAATTTATCAGTCATTTTAGAGAGACAATCAGTCTCATTCAATTTGGTTATCTTCTACGACTCACTCAGTAGTAACCTCTGCGAGGGAACGCACCAAAGATGGAAGCTGACACCGAAAGAGATTTGGAAAGCGTCCCAACCATAGCCGTACCCAAATCGTTCAAAAATATAACACCAATAAAAGACTGCGATTGAATTACAGAATATTTTTGTGCACGAATTGATGAGTAATCGCAGTTAGGATTATCGTAAATATCCTGTTTATATTTGAACTAATGTAGCTGTGGGTGAGATTTCAATTAAATCACTGCAATATGGAATCGATTAGTGTAGGTATATCGTATCAGAGGTATATTTAACCCATTGGCTACATGAACCAGATGTACCATGTATTAACTGTATGGGAATGATAGAATCTCAGAGGCAATGGGTTGATTACTATAATTATTAGATGTGGATGATATAGATAGCCACACTTTCACTATCATTTTAAAATCATACAATTTTACGTGCCGGAAGAGTAGTGGGCTGGGTTACATATCCTCGTTAGTTTTCAACTGAATATTGAGTGTGCGGATTATGTAATTAGGTACAAAAATGTAGTTGAAATGCAGACTTTACTTTTGACAGCCACACCAATCTCCCAAAAAAGAAATGAATAAAAATAATACATGTTATTACAATTTATGATAAAAATGCTGTACTTGAGGTCCAGACTCAGGTCTAATTTTTGATGGTCTCCTACTCGAACTTGAACTTGGGTGTCAAGTCACAATATGAAACAAATGGCAAGGATTTATGGACTGGGACGCGGGTATTGTGGACATGCCTATAAAAGCATCAACATGACCATTGCTTTGTATTGTCTGGTCATTGCTGAATGAAGTTGTCTGCGGTAGCCTCTAGATTCAAACCATGGCAATAAAAGAGAAAATTATTGCTTGCATATATTACCATTTCCACCCTTGAAAGTTGACACACATAGTTTGCTATCAAGCAATTTTGTTAAAGACACTACATGTATATAACACTGTGGAAGACCCCTTTAAAAAATTGTCGAACTTTGCTGTCTGACATATCTGACAGTGTTTGAATGGACAAATAAACACCCTAGAACACAAAAGTTTGGACAGTCATGCTGTCACTAGTACAATATGTGCAGATACAAATTGGCACATTAATCTTATATCGGGCGATAGGAAATTCTGCAACACAGCAGTCTGTGGAGAAAAGCTGGAATGGTCTCTCAATGATTTTCACTTTTTTAAAGCACTTAATGATTGTTTTACACCGCAATTTTTCAGGGCTTCATTTTTAGACTGTATCAAAGACACTAGTAGCATGGGGAATCATGTAGCTCAGATTTTTTAAACTGGAAACATTGTTACACAGTGCCTTTAAGGGTGGGGATTATGTAATTAGGTACAAAAATGTAGTTGAAATGCAGACTTCACTTTTGACAACCACACTAATCTCCCAGAAAAGAAATGAATAAAAACAATACATGTTATAACTATAATAATTTATGATAAAATGCTGTTCTTGAGGTCCAGACTCAGGTCTAATTTTTGATGGTCTCCTACTCGAACTTGAACTTGGGTGTCAAGTCACAATATGAAACAAATGGCAAGGATTTATGGACTGGGACGCGGGTATTGTGGACTTGGACTATATAAGCATCAACAAGACCATTACTTTGTATTGTCTGGTCATTACTGTATCAAACTGTCTGTGGTAGCCTCTAGATTCAAACCATGGCAATAAAAGAGAAAATTATTGTTTGCATATATTAGCATTTCCACCCTTGAAAGTTGACACACATAGTTTGCTATCAAACAATTTTGTTAAAAAGTAATGAATACTCACATTCTTCTGCTCCTCATGATACACATTTCCCCCTGCACCACATTTTACTGATGATCCAATCCGACATATATCCATTTTACTCACTAAAACCAAGATGCAATTCTGATTAAATCGTTGAATGCATGCCCTTGTTTTCCCAACTGCTTGAAGAGCAAACTATTTAACCTGACCTATTACGGACTTCATGACTAAGCAATAGACAGAAGTTTCAGTCTTGTACTGTACTGTGTTTTGAGCTTCCACGAGATTAATTAGGGCATTCCTTCGATGGATTTTCAATCCGGTCAGCCAACCGCATTTGCCGCAACTTGGGGGACAGACGGGGGACAGTCCCTCCAAGCAAAACATGTGACCACTTCTAGCGCACCAGGTGCATCATGGGACTCCGATGACTTACTTCATCACACAAGTACTTGGAAACATAAAAGCCAAATTTCTTGTGAAATACTTCCGATCTTGATACTATTCAACAACAATTTTAGGATATAATTAGAACACGAGTTATGTCTTGAAGAGTCCCAAAAGAATACTTAACCTGTCAACCATAAAATGAAATTCCTATAACATTCTTCAACACTAGAATAGGATTCCCCATAAGAGCAATATACTTTAATACAGGCATGATATTTTTCCCCCAATCTTGGAAACGGTCCAATGTGGGTGTAATCTAATTTGTGGTATTTTTTGTGTCTGATCAAAGTATACTGTACATACACCAATGTACTGTATTGGAGGACAACTCTGCAAGAGATTTATAACTAGGTTACAAGTTCAAGGCCACCTACAAGAGCCACATGATACCTAGGTTCCCAAACTTGTAAATATTGGTAGGTATTAATGGTATTACTGGTATTTCCCCCCAATGTTTTTCATATAGGATAACTTTTTGTGATAACATCGCATACATGTATATTGCACATTTATGTACCATAAAAATTTTGAAGTGAATTCAATTCTTTTCCCCATAAATGGATCCTCCTAATACTAGAAAACAAACAACATCCCTAGATCAATTTCATTTGTAAGACATTTTAAAGAAATTAAAAGAATCATTTTTTTTATCAATTTCTAAAAAAAAACAAATGGAAGTATGTAAGAGCAAGTAATGTTCAGGGCATTAATAGATGATATAAAAAAAAAAACACTCGGCAAAAAAAAAACAATTTCACCATTGTATTTCTTGGACTTTTGACTGCATACTGTATAAAACCAAAGAACATGGGCCTGTAGTCTAAATTAAATGTAGGCCTATTATACATACTGTATTTTTGGGTAGGGAACAAGAAAGTTGATACTACCTACCATTTCAAAAAGGATGACAGAAGTTTACTGTTATAATGAAAAGCCCCATTTCTTTCTCAATCAACAATGTCTGTAAGAAGGAGGTTTGAACTTCAACATGATTGAGAAATATTCTGACATCTAACAAAAAAAAAAAAAGTTCTCAAAAATAACTTCAATTGATCCTGGATTTCTTGAAAAGGTCGAAGCAGAAATTTGAAAATCAAGTTGTTACTGAGTGAACCTACACGACAGTAACAAACAAGAGTATCAATGATTGTGCATTCCTGCACATAATGCCTGGATCACGAAACTAGTCCCCCTGACACATATCTGACATCAGGGGTCACCGAATGTGGTTAGGATTTCATCGGAAAATCAGTTACCTCATTCCACGGCCCAAAACATAAGGAGAAAGAAAGGCAACTGTTAGAAAACATTTGTCACTGCGCTTGGTTGTCTCTGCACAAACTGAATGTATCTTAGATACAGTTTCTTTATATCTTTCATCACTCTATAATCACGAAAGTCATGCAATCTTTTGTGTGTGTTTGTATCAAAAATGTAACCATTTTTTGTGGGGGTGGGATTATGTGAAGACTCAGTAGTCATGTGGGATTTTTATTGCCCGATCTGATGATTCATGAAATGTTTACAAACGGATCATAAAATGTTACAATTCACTTGAGTGATATAAAAATCATGATAAAGTCAATAAGTGTTTGGGGAAATGCATTGAGGTGACATACACATCAATCATTGTATTTGTTATTTATGTTTATATTTATGTTGTTTCTTTTAGGTACTTCCATTGAGGAACATGAGGTTGCACTAGTTTAAGCACAAAAATAATATTTTAAAGATGAGGGTTGGGAGGGGATTGATTCCAAGCCAAAGTATGGTTTTGTTGATCAGGCAAATTGTTCATCAATCATTCACAAAGTGTGGTATTGTAATGCCCGACATTAGAAAATGACATCAATTCTACCAAAAAATTGCATCTAGAGAGATATGTCATGATTTCTGAATGGTTAGTGAGTAGATCAGTAGATACCTGTATTACCATGTAACCTACATAGGGACAGTGATTTTCTGTTTACCGGTAAATCGATACAGAATATCTGGTTTGGTTCGTACTTTTCAAAGGAAAATTCATGGAATTCACTTTTGCAAAACAGAATTCAGGTTTTTGCTGTGTACATTTCACGGTTCAGCTCCCGACCCCCCTCTTCCCAAAATATAATAAAAATATTTTTTTCTATTTTTTGTTATTTTCTACAAAATGCATTTCAGAGTTGTAGATTTCCAGGATGTTAATAAATAATATACGTCCTACTGTAGACTTACATAAAGGGCTATCTAACAGCAGAAAGGCAATTTCATTTTTCCACATTTTCCACAATTTCACACTGACTTCAAATTAACTATTACAACATATAATTTACAGAGATGCAAAAACGAAGAACCCCATTATTATAAAGAAGTATTACATGAATTTTCCCTTTTTCTTATAATATGACATGATATAACCTGTTATCGTGGCATTGGAAAAGGGCTGGCAAACGTTAATCCATTGTTAATATCACACCTGTTCAAAAGCTACATGCACAAACATGTGACTGCTATGAACCGGCGTGCAAAATATTAGAATATACAAGTGGGCCTTTGATTAAAAACAATACTGATTACTCTACGATGAGTTGGCATTTACACAAGGACGAAATGTACTTTTGATGGACAGGTGAGCCTCTGGAATGGGGCATACCTTTGTGGCCTGAGGGTGAAATGTACATGCATTACACAGATGACCCAAATACCTCGCAGGAAATGAAATAGTCCGGGGATTACGCGAGTTAGATCACGTCACAAACATTTCCTAAACTGACCGACTTGGGGGTGACAGTGTACCTGTACTAGAATTGTTTTGACCACAACCTGTTGAGGAAAATACCTAATATTAATTCTTGTAAGTCTTGTTTGTAGCATGTACCTTTCAAATTAGTACTTACTGTATTACCATATATTTTATACATATCTATTTTCACAATTTTTAAAAGGCTAAAAAAAGTTGTGGTACACAAGCAGTTATATTTGTAGTCTTCACCTGCGACTTCATATTGAAACGAAACTCTCATTAGTCAGCCAAAGATTAATTTGGATTTTTTTTTTTAAAACAATTAATAATGCAAAAGTTAAGCAATTGTACTTTATTTCCTTTAATTCCACTGGATTATTATTTTCTACTTACATACACGTACATTATGTTAACATTTTTCATTACCCGTACATGGCCGTTGCAGTATCGGGATTCAGACTGGACGTTTGCAGCTAGTGTCAAGTAAGTATTTGTACAAGTCAATTTGTGTTTATACTGCCACTTTTCATTTTTCAAGTCTACCTCTGAAGCCAACTGTACAAATGAAGTGACTAGTCTTCAACCACGCACACATTTAGGAACTACTATCTTAGAGTAGAAAAATATAATAATCCAAAGGAATTTTGTGCTGCTGTGAAAATTTTGCAGGCATTGATATTAACCAGTCTTCTGGAATGCAACTCCACCTACAACACAAAGTATTTGTATGCAATGCACATAGCTAAATCAGCCAAACCCACATAGATGTACCATTCATTGAAATCAAAAAGTATATTTTCCTAGCTATATCACTGTGTATGCAACTAGAATTTAACAATGTAAATTCTCCACAGGTAGAGTCATACACAATAAAACAAATATGAAAAAAAAAATCATACAAAATATTAGAGACCAACAAACATATCAGCTATGTACAAACATGTATAGGTTTGACTTGTAAAAAAAATATGTGTACACAATACAACAAAACCAGCCATGTTTACAAGTTTGTCCATTCTTTATCCCACTATTGTACAAAATTTCACAAATGACAGATTCCAATTCATATAAAGTATGGGGTCCATAGAAAGTGGGAGAGAGAGAAAAATGGCTTTTATTTGTTTGTCCTTGTTGGATTTATACCCTGGAAAATAGGATAAATAGTTTGTGATGGGCTCATAAAAGGGTATATGACCTTGGCAGTCAATAGAAAATTTACATAAATTCCTTTACGATGATATCAAACAGTTTATATCAATGCCATTGTACCTTTCTACTGTAATTTTGATCATAGATCAAATCCAAGAAATATATCAAATTCCAGACAGTTTAATTGTTGGGTTCAAGTGACCACTTGATGTTAGGTGCAACTTTTGAAAATACACTCTTAGAATGATTTTTGAAATATTTTTCGTTTGTTCAGCATAAATTAAGTCCTTTATTCTTTTAAACACATGTCAAAGAAAAGGATTGCATTGCATGATATATGAAGCAATGAGGAAGTAATATTGAAAGAAACATTTTTGCAATTTCAGGTGAATAGGAATAGCTATTTTTTTCAGGGGGTGGGGGTTATGATTGAAATTGAAGTACACATACTTCTCTTTCTGCTTGAAATTTCTTTCTTTCCACTATCACACAGAAAATTTTTCAGGTTCCTCATAAAACAAAGCAAAACATATATATCAATGTTCAATCAACCAAAATCTTCCCTTCTTAAGTCAACAAGCAAAATATTTCATGCAAATATCATGTGCAAGCGACATGAAAAGAATGTACCCTGCAGCTACAGAACCTATAGGTTTGCAGTAGAAGTATCAAAATCGTTTGCACAGTTGACAAAAGGAACTTGTAACCCCAAAACTTGTTTGAATAGATGCTACCAATCAATAAGTCCTATACATCAAAGAAAACTCAAAACTGAAATGCCTCTAGCGAACTATTGAACTTGAGCGACATTTAGCTGGATCAATTGTTACAAGACTATGCAGCAATCGTTGCAGTGCCTATTCTTCCTAAATTCCTCAAGCCTTTTGAATCTTTAATTGACGCGACTTTTTCCCATGATCTGCCTGGGTGATTCTGAAACGAACCTTGACAGTATGATAGCTCATAAACGTCATATGAAGTTCAGATAAATGAGAAAGAGAAAGAGGGGGGGGGGGGTTGGTCACCAGAGAAATACTAGCCTGGATTCAAAGTGAAGGTCAGGTACAGTTATCTAAATGACAATAACAGATGGAACAACTGTAATCCTGTTTAATCTAGATCTACCCATGGACATGATGGAGCTGGAAAATCAATCAATATCATTTTCTAAACTACACAGGTGTGATTTTCACCAGCTCAGCTGGTTTGGTTATGAATATGAAGTACTTCAATTGTTTTAAAGGTACCTACTTGTAAACAGAAAGTGTAGTACATGCATGCATGTTGTACCTGGAAATGTGATTTTGTATACACCAATATTTCACAAACAAATATTTTGATTTTTGCAATTTCGCTTCAAGGCAGGGGGATTCACCAATTTATTTCCTTGATTTTCTGGCAATTTCATTCACTTGGTGTTGGTAGATCAGGAATCAAAATTTTTCACAGTCATTAATTCACTAAATTTGTGAAATGAAACCACCACAACATATTCAGTGCACATTGTGAAAACTGGTGGACATAAGGAGTGACGCACGCGGTGCGCACACGCGTGGATTATCTATAACGTGTAATTTCTGTCATCAAATTCGTGCAACCGATGCGATCTGTTGAAATATCTCATATTTCTCGTTGAGGGTACGAAACGGGGCGAAGTGATTTGAAAAGTAGACAAAATTGCCCATGGTTCATGTAAAAATATTATCCGAGATAGTGTTCTTTTTGCACTGCTTTTCAAGTTTGAATTTCGTTACGCATTTTCACTTTTCACAAAAGTCTATGGAAGAAGTGAAGAAATGCCAAAGATTCACGTGCACAGCTTGGGTATCAAATCTATAAAAATCTGAAACGATACATCGTATCAACACGGGGCGAAGTGTTTTGGCAAGCTGGAACTTCAATCTACATGCCTATATAAGAACTCATTGCTATGTTTTTAACTCCGCGCTGCTTTTCTATGAGAAAATCATTTGATCAATCGAAAAATGTCTTCAAAAAGGCAGAAAACCTAGGGATGATCGTAATGGGCGATACTATTACGCAAGAGGGAGACTATTGCATATTCGTAAATCCTGTCCGCGCGTGAAGGCCTTTATGTAAACCAAAGAAGCATCAGTGCTTTTGCGAAGGATTTGGAAGAAGAAATCATCCTAACATGTGTATCTTGTTTGAGCGAACTAATTATATCGACAGGAAGCGAGTT
Organism: Eucidaris tribuloides; assembly: GCA_001188425.1. NCBI lineage: Eukaryota > Metazoa > Echinodermata > Echinoidea > Cidaroida > Cidaridae > Eucidaris > Eucidaris tribuloides. The sequence continues at coordinate 51,090 of JZLH01S0176997.1, read as the reverse complement.
AGGGCACGTTCAAATATGCTTACTTCAATACGTCTAACCCTATTTTGATAATGAAACGCCCGGTCCCATCGTGGAGCCAGTCAAGCACACCGTTGAGTAAAACAAACTTGACGACGGTGACTCCAACGCGGCTAGAAACATGAGTTTTGTGTCGCCAAAATACCGGTTGAACTTTCCATAATGTTTTTAAACAGTCATTAACATTTAACAACCCAATATTACTGTACATACAAGTAGGGATGAAATTCCAGCCGTAGATAAGACTGTAAAAAACATTTTTTTTCCCCTTTTAATGTCTAGACAATTACCTTGAGTATACTGACACATTCCCATGAATGTCATTTATCCAAGGGCCAGAATTCATATGAATATACTCATAAAATCTGCCAAATATGAAGCCTAAATTGTTCATGTAGAAATGCTGGAATGTGATGGCACAATTAACATTTTGTTTTATCCATTAGAGAATGAGAACAAGATCTTTGGCTGCTGGATCAATGGAGCATGCATGTCATATTGAAATCAAATCATCTTTAACGGGTGAAAAGAAAAACAAGAAAGGCATGAACCAAGGAGGTACAACCTCCTTGCATGAACTTACCAATTACTGATCACCTAATTCTGCAATACAAAAAAATCCTTCACGAACTAACAGAAGTATTAAAATCAGTCCGATTGTTACAGGCTTTGATTCAAAGTCTGCTGAACATGCATGTAAATCCACATTACACAACAGTCCAAATCCAACACCAAAACTGGGCTCTCTTGCAATCACAGTGTGACTGTCAGTAAAGCCACCAGATTATCAAGCGCAGCAGTGTCTGTTTCCTATGTCAACTCTGATGTGTACACAACCCGAAATCTGATCAAATCCTAAGATTAACACTGCGACTGCCCCAGCAACGCTTCCTCCATAGCTCGCCCACACCTTTTCGGCAAAGGAACCCTCGTTCACTTCTGATCAGGCTGCGTTCACACTTATGTCAACCAAGACTATGATTCTGACATGACGACGGTCACATTTTAAAGGTATATGACAAGTAAATTTTGTAGTCATAAGTTGACTCATTGCAAAAGAGCTACCATAAGAATGCCTTGTGACAGACAAATTTGTTGTGTAGCTTTCTATGGGATTAATTTCTCTTGGGGCACGAGAGAAATTCAGGACTGGTACTGTATGTTCATGCTTGATTATCCATAAGTAAACAATTCAAGACAAATCCTTCAGCCAGGAGATACATTCCAGCTAGTGTATAGACTTGTATATATTTCAACCAGTTTGGTTCTGGACTCTGGAGGCATATTTTATTTCTCCCAATCATGTCACTGCCCTTCAAACCCATATCTCACAGTTGTCTGAGTACACCACAAAAATGTAGTCAAATATCACGAACAAATTTCATTTTCCTGACTAACTTTGAATTTCAACCACGAACTATGAGCTAACGCAGTCATATGATACAATCTGCAAATCCAACAAAAATACTTCCGACAAATTTGTAGGAAATGACTGCAGAAAAGAGGAAGTACGTAGAGAAAATTGTTTTTGGGTCCCGGCTAAATGAGCTCTGAAATGGGTGCATAAACTGCCCAAGTACTTCCGACTGAAATTAGGTGACTAAATTGCTTTTGTGTCTGTCTAGTCATTACATGAAATCGGTGTTGTCCAGACCACCAAAATGTGAATCATGCATGATGTCTCTCATTTTAATCTAGGGTATTAAAGCCCAAGTATACAGTCGTTTGGGTAAAATGGTGATAAATGATTTTGTCTCTTATTGTGTTTTTACATACACTTATGTGATCTATCACTGCCGTAAAAATTGTTCGCTCTGAAACTTTCCCATTTTGGGGAAAACTACTCAAAATTTAAAATGTCAGGGGGGGGGCTGAAATTTCCCATAAATAATGTACATGTACATATAGCAATATCAACTTACTTATGATTTTAAATCCAACATACATGTACATCAGTATAAATCATTTTTGTCATTTAGAGGTTGTTTTCTGATGTCTAGGCTGACATTTTATAGAATATCTTTGTGACCGAGTGATGAAAAAATTGTATTTCCAACCAAAACTATACTTGGGCTTTAAAGTGATAGGCTAACATTGTGGAACTTCAATTTACAATATTGTCAAATTTTGATATCTGAGCTATATTAGTGTTCAAATGGACAAATAAACACCCTAGAATACAAAAGTTGGGAAAGTTATGTTGCCAACGATGGCAAGGTGTGCATGAATAATCAATTTCTACTCTGGTGGGTGATAAAATAGCCTAGATCTGCACACAGTAAGTCTATGGGAGGAAATGGGCAGGTGAATCTGGTCAATTTGAATGCTTGTAGATTTTCACTTTTTTAAAGCACTAAATCATCAGTTTGAAATACACCTTTATCAGGGATTCATTTTTAGACCTTATCAAAGGCACTTGGAGCATGGAGGATTATGTAGCTCACACTTTTTTAAACTCTGGTAAATGTTAGTCAGTGGCTTTAAATATGACAGAAACTACTGACATTAATCAATGATTAAGTTTCAGTGTGAACACTGCCATACCTGCGACGCAGAGATTTCTCAGGTTGTTTCCTGTTTGGGCCTTGTGAATTTTGCTCACTCTCCGCAAAGGCACAAACTACAAAATCACTGACGTTCTCTTCCCCTTTTCCCTCCCTCCCGGTGAAATTCACATGCACCTCCCTCCTACATGTAATGTTTGGCAGTTTCAGGGGTTCTGTGGGGTCTTATACCACCCCCTTTTATTATCTATTTCCCAGTTTCTGAGGAGTTTAGTTCAGTACATGTGTACTTTGTCTTTGCCTTTAAAACAGACCCCTTCGTTTTCATATCAACAGTGCAAGAATTCATTTATATTTGTTTTATTTCATTTTGGCTTGGTTTGGAATTGCTGTCATTGTTTTATTTTTCTCTCTCTCTCTTTCCTAAAAATTTAGGAATCTTAAAGTGATAGGCTAACATTGTGGAG